>JADMNF010000027.1:0-243336 GCA_016097085.2 Sporothrix curviconia
ACAGAAAGGGGTTTTTTGGGGAGACCCTCGAGCACTCCGGCAAAACCCAACTTCGATATCACAAAAAAAGAAAGAAACTGAGTCTAACTTTCAAAACTCCCAAGTCACAAAACTAATCATTTCCCCTTTCGTCTTTCTAGGCCATGCCCAGTCAGCTAGCAACATCAAAAATCATCGATCAATGTCAAAAAGGAAGAAAAGGATAGAAGAAAAAAAGAATAAAAAAAGAAGAAAAAGAACAAGAAAGAAAGAAGAAAGAAACCAAGAAATGCCAGGGTTGACCCACCAAAGGCGTCATTCTATTTAGCACTTTTGTGCCTGTTCAGTGCCACTACCTGCAAACAGCCCGTGACTCCCGATACGCCCCATTAATGATATGCAACATTCAGATTCAGACCAAACTCAACAACGGAGCACCACCGCTCCCTCACGCCCCTTCTTATGCCTTCCACCATTTCTTTCGGACACCGGTCGTTACTTTTTGAGTCAAGAACGTATCCAGCATCGAGGGCGATTACGCCAAGGTTATCGGCGTGGCGAAACGCCCTCCGGTCCTGCTCCAAATTTGGGGAAAGCCAACTAGGGAGTCGTTGGCTGGCCTGATACGCATGATAGTCTCTCGCAGCCTTTCCGCCGGGATCGTTCAGCGAGGCAAAACACCTGTCGGGAAACCAGGTCGAAAAGCTGGGTTTGCCCGCCCCTTTCGGCGCTTCTTGCCACCCCCGCAGCAAATATGTCAAAGACTGGGATGCTGGTGGTTCATCGTGGCTGGACGGCGAGGGCCCAAGAAGGGTCCCATGAGCTTCAAGTATCGGGGGATTGGCGAAAACGGCCAGCATGACGAAACTGGTTGCTCCTGGATGGGTCGCAAACAGTGCGACGGCGGGCCTCCTCGACGCTGGGTAATGGCCCACAGCCCCGTGTTCTCTCTAGTCTCGCTAGCTCGCTTACCGTCGTTGCTTTCCTCCCACACCATCACTATCAACATGGGAAACTAAGCGAGGGGCCTGCGTGTTCGTCCTTTGGCTTTGCTCGTCGCGTCGTCCTCCCCCTTCGCGTCCCCGAGACATGGGACATTGCAGCTTGAGAACGCCGGGAATGGGGCGGCTTTGCCGGTTTCATGTGCTGATGCGATCCTTTAGCCACCAACTCATCGTCGGGTCCACGCCGTCCATCATCACCCCGGGTACTCCGGAAGCCACACCGGCAGCGACAGGCCCCATCGTCGTGCCGTGCCGATGTCCGCACCCCCACTCGGCGGGTGAGGCGGGCAGCCCGCACTGGGACACCCCCGCGGTCTCACCCATCATCCCGTACGCTCGCATAGCAGCGGCGGCAAGTTCTACCCTTCTGAGGAGGGGTGATTGTTGCATGTTGTGTGTCTCCTGCTCGTCCTGTTGCTCTTCCGAGCCCCACCACAGCCCAAACTCCTCGTCGAGCACAGCCGCCACCGCCACAGCTACCCCAAGCTAAGATGGGCCCCGGGCCGGATCAGATAACGGAAAACACAGTCTCGCAGCCGCACACTCGCGCTCATGCATAAAGCGGCTCGTACTCTTCAACTCTGGGCCTGGCACGGCGTGGATGATGCGCTGGCGAGGGCGAGCACTCGCCCCGGCAAAGAAGGGCCTTGTCGCTGTGCGGGGGCCGTGGGAGGTGTGGTCTCGCAGTGGTGAGCGGGGCAGGGCCCAAAGAGCACGGGCATTGAGGTGTGGCCGCACGTATAAGCCCAAACAAACTCGATGAAAGCACTGATGCCGTGGCTGTGTTTTTCTGCGTTGGGGTTGTGACTTGGATGGTGGGATTTGGGTTTGGGGGAAGATTGGTTTTTTTCGCCTCCCTCGGGGGGGGGGGGGGGGGGGGGGCCCCGCAACCCCCCCAAAAGAGGAATTTTGTCTTAAGCGATTGTTACGGTCCCGTCCCAGACTTGTGTCAGTCAGCATTGTAAACAAAGTTTCGCAAACTGGGGTGTCTTATTATGTTTGGATCAATTAAACTGTCAGAAACGCAGAACCCGTGCATGCGTAGAGCGGTTCCCATGGGGATGAAGAAAGGCAAATCTTTAAACCGGAAGTGAGCATGAGCTCAGTGGGAAGGAGCCGGGCCGAGGTTAGGGCTTTGGCTTGACCGGTTTCTCAGGCCCCCAAAAAAAGTTTGGCCACAGTCAATGTTTACGTCCAAGATGTCGCTAAAGAGTTGGATGCTTGAAGAAGATTTGGCCTCAGTCTGTTCGGGCCCAAAGAAAGACTCAGGGGTCAGAATATATTACAAGTAAAGAGAGGAGAGGGGATCAAAAGCAGAGTTTACGAATCTTTTATACTCTGAGCCTTACTCTTTTGGGGGAAAGTATTAAGCAGCCCTTTTACTTCCTAATTGTTCACGATTTAGAAGAAAGAATCCCGACCAGCTTTTACATGGGGGGGAGCCTCGTTCAGCATCCTTTCACGACGTAGACCAGCTACAGAAGAAAGCCTGCCCTGGCCCTGGGTGAAGAAATGGGGATGACCCGGCATTTCTCGACGCCCTTCCAGAACCTATACGTCAATTAAAAATTCTTCAGATAAATAACAAAGCCCATCATCTGCATCCTTTTCTCTTGGCACCTCAACCCCGCGGCAGCGCAGACTCCTCCGGTGAGGTTGTCGCGTGACGAGGGTTTCTTGCACGGGCCTCGCGGTTGACATCGAGCTGGAGGAAAGTGGGTCCATATAAAATTAGTTCACTCGACTGCCACAGTGACGTAACCTAACCAAAAAAACGACCGCCCCTTAACTGCCCCCAACTGGGCCCCCCCCCTGAAACGGCGCGCAGCGCGATCTTTTCGTTTCTAGGAAAACACCTTCGGTCTTCGATATCGCTCCCTCTGCCTCCTTTCTCACCACATGGCGACGGACAGCCCGACAGACAAACGCGGGTGACTCTTGTGTGACATAGCAGCTCTTTTGCCCCGTTGATCCGTGTATCCTCGCCTGCCCCAGTGCCCGATAGCATCTTCTTGTTTTCCCCTTTTTCCATATTCTTTTCTTTCCTTTTCTTTTTCTTTTTTTTCTTTTTTCCTCGTTTCTCCTCGACAACGAACTTTGCCCGGCGCCTGTCCCCCACCTATACGTCGCATCATCTTCTGACCTATCGCAACCGGTCCTGTTTTTTTTTTTTGCTTGCAGCTGCGCGCGACTGTGAATATCTCAATTCGCTTTCTCTGAAACCACCATCTACGACACTTTCTCTCAGCCTCCTCCTTGCTTCGTCACATCTCTCAATCGCTCCAACGGCCTGCTCTCCCTCCCCCCCTCGCCACAGAACCCTTGCCGTTGCCACCTTGACACCAAACAGCCTGCGTCCGCCTAACCACCATTAACGCTGCATCTATGCGCGACAGCTTTCGCAACCTCTCTGCAGGCCCTCGTATAGCACTCAATTCTTCCCTCCAAAATCGATTACACAATTAAATTTGCACGCCAATGTCTGCCGACAAGTCCATATAGACAGCGCGATCTCACGACCGCGCATCAAGGCGACTCAACAAAGGCAGTGAGCGCAAAACCGAGCCAGGTTCCCGCCATGTTGCATTGGAGCGCCAAGAAGCGTGCTGCGCCCTCGAGGATTCTGCGGGTAGGTCAAAGGACAGCCGGGCACGCGGCTGCACACCCCAAGTTTTTTTCTTTGTACTTCACTCACATCTGTTCTCCCCCCTCTTCCCTCCCCCCTTCTGCAGTCGCAAAGCTGCCATACTAGCAAGCTGCGAGACGCACCCCAACGCCCGAGAGTCAGTCGATGGCTGCCGAGATGTGAGCAAGTGGCGCAAGGCCGTAAGGATCCGGCAAGAAGACGCCCGGCAGCGCGGCCCCCCCCCAGCGAGGAGCCAGCCTGGTGCAGCAAGACGCCTCGCCCTCGGCAGCACGCCACACAGCAAGACGGCGTCGCGCACCAGCGGCGTCATCCAAACGCCACGACAAGGCGGACCACGGAGACCAAGTTTGACTGACGCGTAGACTCACCGCACGGCGTCCAGACGCGCGACAACGCATCGGCCTATGTACAAGCCTGGCGTACCGCTCAACGGAGGAGCAACGGACAAGTGCTGCAAGCGATCGAGGGCGAAACAGGCCAAGCTTTGTGGCCTACAACAGCGGACGACCGATATCCGGCCAAGCTGCGGTCGCTGTTCCAAACTCAAGCAACAAGTCGAACCCCGGCCTGCCCGCCGCCTGGTGCGGCGAGATGCGGCAGACGCGTTTGGCTCATGTCGTCGACGAGCTCAAGTCGGCGCACCTGAAGAAGCTACGACTTGCGGCACCTTGCCAAGGAAACATGGAAGGCGCAGGTGCCGATGACGAAAAGTCCATCATCGACGCCGCTGACGATGCAGCAAGTGCAAGCAGAGAAGGTCAGCTACCACGCAGGCGCAGACGCGAGTGCTGAGAGCGATGACGACGTTTTGCGAGTGTACGCTGTAGCGGACACCGTGAGGGTAAGTCTTTCTTCTCTTTCTTCTTTCTTCTTGCTTCCTGTTTTTTTCTTCATGTATAGACTTTCTACGCAAACAGTTTCTTGATCACGGGCCCAATATCCGTTGTGTATGCTTTCTGTATTTTTACTGGGTGGAGGGTCATTGCTTTCCGACTTCTTATGATCATTTTATACTTTTTTTTTCTTTACACGATTTTCCCAGCTAAACGCATAATGTCCGGTGTGGCCAGCCACACACGGGCAGGAGAGGAGACGATAGAGGCTGCGTCCTATGCAGGGAGCAAAAGTTCGGATTTGCGGCAAAGCAACGAGTAGTGTCGAACTCTTAATTATACAGGGACGTTTCTCTTTGGGAGATCTGAGACGTGTACAATGTATAGAAAAGTACGCTGTATGTCATAGAACGCCTCTCAACGCTAGATTTTGCATTGATTTCTTTTGACTCGTTTTCGTTCATATCTAACAAGCCTTCTTCTTTGCCTATCCGGGACACAGATAAATCAAATATATCGCACTGGCTTTGCGTGGGCCAGCTCCCCAGAGAACCGAGCAGTGTCGCCGCTGCTGGACTCCGGCATGCACCGTGCCCGTCGTGTCCTTCTAGCGCTCCGTCATTGGCGCTCATGCTCCCCGACACTTCTTGTTTCACAAACTTGCTGAGGCTGAGCTGGCCGTCATGGCCAGCAGTCGCAGCAAGGACCGATCCACCACGAACGGCTGCCCCGGCGGGAGAGTCAGGGCCCCCACTGCCACCGCCGCGACACATGTTGACGGGCTGTTTGAAAAGCTGCTGCAAAGATTGCCGTCGTGCTCCACGACCAGCGCGCCATGACAGGCAGCCCCTGTCGTGTCCTCGTCACAAGACCACGGCGGTCGCTCGATCAAGTGGTGATGTCCTGCGTCGAGTCCGGTCGCTGTCATTGCGGTTCGATGCCGCATGCCCTCAAACGATCGTTGTCCACCTCGACCGCGGCGCGTGCCTCCTTCTCGTTGCCCGTACTTACACTCGTGCGCACAAGTTGCTAGGCCAATCCCTGCGGAGTCAGCGGCAACGGACGGACACCCCTGCGCGACCGGCGTCTTCCTTCTACAGTATCCGCTCACCACCGCCCAGTCAGTTGTCCTTGCAGAGTCCCGCTCCACAGACAAACGCAGCGATGGGCGATGTGAGGCCGGCTTCGGCTGCTTGCTGGCGGTGGTGTTGTGTGGGGTGGTGACCGTTTCGTGGACCGGTGTAGGCAGCCACCTGCCGTAGGATACTCTAGGGCCCGTTCGTCCGCCGGTGCGTCTTCCGCGTTTGGCCGTGTTTCGAACTTGGCTCTGCGAAAGTAAGTCCCTTGCTGCCGTCGTTTGTGCACACGCCTCGTGCTCCTCAGCCCGTCCCCGTGCCAGGGTTTGACAAAGTGGGCCCCGGGTCGCACCAATGCGCCACGGGCACCAACGCTCGACGATGCCCCCATCTCACTTCAGCAGCAGCGTCACTTTTCGAGGCCCATTGTCGTCGGCATGCAAATGATGCGCGCCTGGTAGCCCAAAGGCGCGCGCAGCGTCTGCAATGGAGAATGCCTTGTGCTGCCCGAGGTGCCCTTCATTAGCACCGTGTCACCCGGGTTAGTGGGAACCAGGCAAGCCCTGCGGTGCTTCGGCCGCAACAGGAATGACGCTGAGCGCCCACACGGTCTTTGGGGCTACCCGGGCCCGCCGGTTGAGGGAAACTCGGCTTTGGCCCAAAAATCTCACAGCCCGTGATCCCTCGGACAGGCCTCCGGAATGCGGCCACCCATGGCGTGTCACCGATGCAGCCGCCAAACATGCGCGTGGGCGCGCACGGGCGGCCACAGCACGGTGCAAGATCGCTCGAGGAGGCCCAAAGCAGCGGGTACCCAAAGTCGTCGCCTAATAGTCGCCATCCCTATTCGCCATCGTCCCCATCAGAGGAAGAACCTGGCTTGACTCGTGGTCTTCTAGCACGACGCCTGTTTTCCGCCGAGCTGCTCTTGCCGTTATCTCTTCAAAATGCCGCTGCAGAGTTTTGCTGTCGGCCTGCTGACTCGCGGCCGATGTTGACCGTAACCCCAGACCCGCACGCCAGCCAGGCCGCCGCGCTGAAACTTCGCGCTGCCATCGCTACTCTCCCTGCTCCGTGCCCCGGCGCAAGAGGCCGCTGCAGCAGGGCCCGCGCCCTTCCTTCTCCTGCCCGTTTCTCCGTCGAGGCTGTCTCTGGAAGCGATGCTCGAGCGTCTGGATACAGATCCTTGAAGCCCAAGCGTCATGAGAATTCGCAAAGGCCACAGTAAGGGCGGCGGCGCCATACGCCCTCGGGTGGTCCTGGAGGGACATTCTGGTGTGTTTTTTTTTTCACGTCTTATCTATCTGTCTTCTCTGCTTGGGGGTTGTTTTTTTTTTTTTTTTTTTTTTTTTTTTTTTTTTTTTTTTTTTTTTTTTTTTTTTTTTTTTTTTTTTTTTTTTTTGCCCCTGCCCGCTACGCTTACAAGCCTAATTTCCCGGCCCTGGGCTAGCCCTGGTTGCCACCTGCCACATGTAGTGCGGCCGGTTCCTATCACAGAATAGGCACCGAAAAAAGCTGGAGCCCAAGGCGTTACACGACAAGAGAAGAAAAAAAAACTGCTTGTACAGGAAGGAGCGCCAAACACAACACCTGCCATCGGCGTCACCGACATCTCTCGCATCCAGCACATAATTTGAGCTCCGATACCTTCCGTCCACCCAGCCGGCCAATTGGACCTCCACCACTCGTCCTCACCGGCTATTCGGCAAGCTTATTCCGGCATCCAGCGATGCCAAGCCACGGCGCAATTTCCCGCCTGCGTCGTCGCTGCAGCATGGCACAAATCATCACAGCCGCCGCGCCAACAGCTTCACTTTTCCCAAGTATCATAGAAAAACCACTGGGCCCCCGCGAAATGCTGCCCCGGGTTTGGGGTTTGGCCGGGCCGCTATGACCGGTCTCAATTGAGAAGCGACTGGCAGCAAAGACCGACATGTACCCCGATGACACTGTCGGCCCCGAGTTACGCCGAGTACCCCCATGGTGACGGCCCACCAGCTGCGCAGCGCCGCGAACGGCCCACGAGCTGCGTGCAGGCGCCGGCGAAGCTGCGCGGTCAAGATGCTGCCATGCCGGACTTTATCGAGGGTAAGCCATGTCTTTTTACTCCTTTCCGTGTCACCTCATTTCCGCGTCACGGGTAAAGTACTAAAGACAGTAACCACCCCCAGACCAGCGTTGTTACAACCCCCATTGAGCTAACCTTACTCTCGAAACAGGTAGTTCATCTTCTCGCCCGGCAACAGAGCCCTTCCCGGTGTCAACCGAAATGCGTGACGAGCCAGCGTTCCACGAATGCGGGGTCGGCCTACGGGGGAATTTGGGGACCATGGCCGAGGCCGTGCGCAGGGCGGCGAGCCGTTCGGAAACGCGCCAGCTGTGGTACACGCCGACGGAGCTGTTCCGGCCGTACTACGGCGAGGCCATTGCACGCAACCTTGTGGCCAACTACATGCTGACGAGCTCCCTACACGACCTGATCATCTAGAGATGGGCGCCGGCCCGCGGCACGCCTGCATGCTCTCCAACATCCTCCGGACTACCCTGGCGCGCCAACGAACCCGCGTCTACGATGCGCCACCGCGCTACAAAGATTATTGAGATCTCGTCGAACCTAGCAGCCCTGCAGAAACGGCAGCTATTACGTGGGGCAGCAAAGGGGACCGCAGTCAGCAGTTCCAAAGATGCCCTGGCGAGGGCTGCGGCTGCCGGATGGATCCTCCCGAAGGTGCGTGTCCGCGGCAGCAGCACGGCCACGGCCGGCCGCCGTCGGAGATCATCAACCAGAGCATCTTTGACTGGACAGCCACCGAGCCCCCTCGCCATGCTTCTTTCTGGCCTTTGAGGTGTTTGACAACTTTGCGCACGACTGCCTGCGCTACGAACCCGTCACGGAGCAGCCGCTGCAGGGCGTCGTGCTGCTGGCCGCCAACGGCGACATGTCGAGTTCTACGAGCCCCAGCTCGACCCCGACGTCGGCGCTCTTCCTGGCGTGCGCGATGCTGCCACGAGGCCGCTACCCGCTCCCTACTCGTCCAGCCGCCTGCTGCGCTCAGCTCAAGCAGAACCTGATGCCCTTTGCGCCCAACTGAGCGCCGCCCGAGTACGTCCCATGCAGGTCATGGCCTTTTTCGACGTGCTCGCCAAGCAATTTCCCGGCCTACCGGCTGCTTGACTTAGTGACTTCCATACCTTGCTCGCCGACACCGATTGCCCTGCCAACGCGCTGCCCATTGTGCAGAACGCGCTTCCAGCGCCGGGCCCCGGTGCCCGTCACCACCCCGCTCGTACCCAGGGCTACTTTGATATATGTTCCCCACCGACTTCCGCGTCGGTCGAGGCAGTACCGCGCCCATCACGCAAGCTGTCGCGGGTCGTCTCACACGAGCAGTTTATGCGCCCTGGGCGCACATTGACGACACACGCACTCGCAGCGGCGAGAACCGCCTGCTCAGCTGGTATGCCAATGCCAGCGTGCTGTCCACGGTGTAAAAGGTGAAGGGGGCAGAGAAACACGCAGGGGAAACACCCTAATATGGTCCAATGTCTAAAGCAGTAGTTTAGCTTGAAAATTTGCTCCTTTCTTCTTGTGATTGACGTAAATAGAGAGTATAAAAAGCACAACTATGTAAAACATGATCTTGAAAACACAACCTTTGTATCTGAACCAAAAACAAAAAAAAACCCTTACAGCTTCAAGTCCTTTGAGCTTCTCCAGACAGCCACATCCTCCGCGCGCGCAACAGCGTCCGCCAGCTTCTCAGGCCGCGTGCCCGAGCCCTGGCGTGAGGCTCCTTACGCCAGCCTTGCGCCCAATGAACGTCGCTGACGCTCAGACGACCACTCAGCATAACACCTTGGCAGCGAGATCCGTGCCAACGTAGACGCCGTGCACGACACCGTCGCTCGGCTGCCGCCAAAGATGTACACCGACGCTCCTTGTCCTTGTTGCGGAAGTGGTTTCATGACTCGGAGATGGCCTTGCGTGGCCGAGATCGGCAGCTGGCCCACGAACCACTTGCTGTCCTTATTCTTCCGGCTTGGCAAAGTGGTCCGTCACCGTCGTCACCGCCGTCTTGAGCTCGCCTTGGTGCGCTTCTTCTGCTCGTCCACCACGTCCTTCTGCCACCTTGGCGAAACCGTTGCGCGCTCCTCCTTGTCTAGCGCCAGATCGTGAGCTGGTTCAGGCTCCTGCACGTACGTCTTGATCTCTGCTCCTTCTCCGGCCCGAAAACGGCAAGCTTCTCGAGCAACAATCCAGGACGCGGCTTCGCCCCCCGTACTGGGGGCCCGCCGGGTGCCGCTGGCGTCCCTGCGTGCGCGGCGATCTCCCGTGTAGGCAAAACAATACGCCGGATGCCCTTGGCAATACCGCTCTCCTCGACGATAATCAGGTCCTTGATCTGGCCCGTCTGCTCAACGTGCGGTGCCACCGCAGAATTCGACGCTGTACTGGCGCCACTCAGGGTTCTTGGGCGTCTTGAGCATCTCGTCAATGGTCACCGGCCCCGATCCGACACAGACGCGCACCGGGTCCGGGTTACGTCTCGCCGAAACACGGCACGCAGGCCCTCGATCTCGCGTGCACTCGCCAGTTCCACATCTTTGTAGAACACCTTGAGGTTGCGGTGGATGTTCTCGTTGGCCAGCGTCTCGATCTTCTCGATCTCCGGCAGCGCCACCGCCGCCTTGTGCGAAGAAATCAAACCGCAGCTTGTCCTGGTCGACCAGCGAGCCCTTCTGGTGAATCTCGTCGCCGAGAACCTCACGCAGCGCGTGGTTCAGCACGTGCGTGCCTGTGTGGTTATTGCGGATCGGCTGGCGCCGCAGCTCGTCATACTCGCAAATCACGCCGTCGCCCACATTCAGCGCACCGTACTCGATGTAGCCGTTGTGCACAATGTAGCCGCCAAAATTCCTGCACGTCCAGCACCTTGAATTCGACCACGTCGTCAATCACGATGCGACCGGTGTCCGCGACCTGGCCACCCGACTCGGCGTAAAAGTTTGTCTTGTCGAGCAGGACGCCAATTGGCGAGTTGAGTGGACATTTGTCGTGGTCTTGACGAACCCGTGCCCGTGTAGATCAGCGCAACCTTGGCGTTCAGGTCGCCGCGCAGGTACTTGGCCTCCGAATCGGGGCGCGCCAGCTTGTACTCAGTCTCGAGCTCGGCAATCTGGTGCACGTTGAGCTTGGCAAACGTCTGCACGGCCTCCTTGACCGACTTGCTAGCCTCACGCGCCTTTTCCCGCGCCACGTCGACCTCCTCCTTGTTGATCGTCAGGCCGCGCTCCTCCGCCATCAGCTGCGTCAGATCCTCAGGGAAGCCAAACGTATCGTACAAGCGCCACACGTCCGCACCCGAGAGGGAGTTGCCACCGCTCTTGGCGGCGCAGCGGCGTACTTCTCAAACTGACGCTCGCCACGGTCGAGTGTCCGCGCAAAAGCCTCCTTCCTCCTCGTCCAAAATCTCTTTAATGTCGTCCTGCTTCTTGACAATCTCGGGGAATTGGTGGCCCATCTGCTCAACAAGCGCGGGCAGGATCTTGGAGAAGAACGAGCCGATCTCGGCGTTGAAGTACTTGCGGGCGTAGCGAGAACCTCTCCGGAGCACACGGCGCACAACGTAGCCGCGGCCCTCGTTGTTGGGCACGCGCACCGTCGGCCATGGAGAAGGTGAGCAGGCGAATGTGGTCAGCGACAACACGGTACGCCGTGTCAATGCCGTCGACATCGTCCTTGCCGTACTTGTCCGTGTACGGGCGTGCACCAGTAACCTCCTGGATGCGGTCGAACAGAGGGGTGAAAATGTCGGTGGCGTAGTTGGAAATCTTGTCCTGCAGGGCAGACACGAGACGCTCGTAGCCATGCCGGTGTCAACGTGCTTCGCGGGCAGTGACTTGAGCGACTTGTCCGCCTGGCGGTCAAACTGGATAAACACGTTGTTCCAGATCTCAACAACGAGCGGATCGTCCATGTTCACGAGGTGGGCAGCGTTGCGGCCGCCAACCTTGTCGTAGTGCACCTCGCTGCAAGGACCGCACGGGCCCTGGTCGCCCATCTCCCAGAAGTTGTCCTTCATGTTGCCGGGCAGGATGTGGTCGTCGGGCACGCCAACAGTCTTCCACAGGTTCTTGGCCTCCAGATCGGCTCGAGATTCATGTCGGGGTTGCCCTCAAAGTATGTGACATACAGGCGTCGGGGTCGAGGCCGTAGACCTTGGTGAGCAGGTCCCAGGACATCTCAATGGCATCCTTCTTGAAGTAGTCGCCGAACGACCAGTTGCCCCAGCATCTCGAAGAAGGTGTGGTGGTAGCTGTCCTTGCCTACATCGTCGAGGTCGTTGTGTTTCCCGCCTGCGCGGATGCACTGGGTTCGGTTAGTAGAAGGCCGTCGTAAACCAAAAAAGAAGAAAAAATAGAAAGAAAAAACAACGCAAGCCTACCTTCTGGGTGTCTACGGCACGCTTCAGGTTCGACAGAGGGTCCGCCTTGGCCACGGTGCCGAGGAAGATGGGCTTGAACTGGTTCATGCCCGCATTGGTGAACAGCAAGGTCGGGTCATTGTGCGGGACGACCGAGGACGAGGGGACTGTCAATTCCAGTTAGCAACATGTTAATATGGGATGTCCTTTTTGTCTCTTCCGGGCAGACAGCAACGCACCGATTGTGTGTCCGCGCTGCTCAAAGTACTCCAGAAACGTCTGGCGGACCTTGAGGCCCGTCCACTTCTGCGTCTCGGCCATGGCTGGTGAGGACCAAAAAAAGCGTCGAAAGCGCGCGGCGGGGCGAGAGGCAGCAGGAAGGGTTGCAAACAAGGTTGCAAACTGGGTGCGGAGGACGAACGTCGTGGCGGTTGTCGAAAGGAGGATCTCGTCGGATGGAGAGAAAGAGACCGTTCGTTGTGAGGGGGGATGTCGGTTTATGGAGGTTTTGGCAGGAACCGATTTGGCAGTGGCGGCCGTTTTCGTAGTCTTAAAAAAAAAGTTGAAAGCAAGCTGTCTGGCGGCAAGTGTGTCGATAGGGAAGGCGTCGTGGAGGGTTGCGCTTGCTCCACCCGAGTGGCAACTGGTCTTGGTCGTTCTGGGCCACCAAGGACATGGTAAGGGAAGGAACATTCTCGACGAGACGGTCGCGGGGGCAGCACCAGCCTCTTGAGGGCAGGCGTGATACATGGCGCTGCGACAGTGGGGTGAGTCAAACTAGGCTTAGCAGTATTAATACGGGAGTATTGCCAGGGCCTGTGCCAGCCCTTTTGGCCCCAGCACTCAATACAAAGGGAAGGCACACCAGCCGCCGCTTGCCGCACGAGCACAAAGCACCTTAAGCATCCAGAAGGCGCTAGAAACAGCAGCCGCAACCGTCGCAAATCAGACGAGATAAGAAGCTGCCACCACCCGCCAGCTAAAAGCAGCGCCAATTCAGACCAACTGTCAGAATTCGCATAGTATCGTGTGCACAAGCACCAGCAACGGTGACTCACACAAGGATCTCCCACCGCGACAGCACAGCACCAGGCAAACGGTGACCACCACAGATCTTCCCACCGCCGGACAGCCAACAAAGCACCCGTATCTTACCACGCGAGACAAGCGATTGCGCCCTTGCCATCCGATTGCGCACCGCGAAAACGCAGCTCCAGTGAAACAGCTCCAGTGGCGCCCACTGGGGCATCTTGTTGTTTGAGATAAGGATCAGACCAGGCGTTTGCGCTGCAGCTCGTCGCAGAGCTTAAAGATAACCCGTCCTAGCAAGGACTGACCGATAGATCGGAGCCGCGAGGCAGACCAAAGCTGAGACAAGCGATTGCGCACCGCGACAGCGCGGAACGAACGTATTGAGAGACTAAAGCGGCAGGATTGCAGGCAACGGGCGATCACAGCCACGAGCTGTGTGGTAGAAGGGCCGGAGAGGAAACCCTCGAGTATGTGCGACGAAACAACCCTCCAATCATACAGCTTCAGCCCTATGACGGGCAACGCATACACACTCCTTGCAGCATCCCCCACAACAGCAAACGACCCGGCTTGGAAGCGGCCAGCTGTCTGGCATGTCTCAGGAATATGATGCCAGCCCCAAGCACATTTTATCCCGGCAATCGCCACGTCGGCACCAATGGCAGCCAACGGCAGGGCGATGCCGACCGACGCCGGCCTGGCCCGGCATAGCAAGCGGAAGGCGCAGACACGCCGGAAGGTAACGAAAGGCTGTCAAAACGTTTGAGTCTGCTCAACCTAGGTATGTTCGTTCGTCTTTCTGGGAGCCGAAACTCGGCGGGACGGGTCTGCTAACAGAAAAAGAAGCTTCGGGCACAAAGATGTATGTCCCGGTCGAAGCACCACCTGCCAATGTTCCAGCTCCAGCGCCGGCAGCAGCACATGTCAACCCTCCGCATATATCCCGACGCATCCATCATGCCGGTGCTGGAAGAAGACTTGCTCGCGGACCACTCAGATGTGCCCGTACATGTGTCATTACCACAGGTCCAGCCCGCTGCTGCCCCGCAGACACCGGCAACCCCGATCCGTCCGCACGACAATACCGCTGACGAGGACATGCGCGTCGACGACACAAAATACAAAGTCTACATCTATAACATCGATGACGAGTTGGCAGACGACGAGCGGTCCGTTTCGTCGGACACGGACGTCGCAGCAGACGAGGACACAGCAGACGGTTCCCCCGGCAAGCTAGTCTTCCTCCCCGACATCACAAGCACCTGAAGTCGGCCGCTAGAAAGGCTGCGCTCGCTGGCCACGCGCCAGGCTCTTCTTTACACCACAGAAACTCATCGTTCCGCGGCCTATCCTGCCCAACAAGGATGGCGAACTGGCCGGCATGCAGCTCGTTTTGTACAACGAGCCGAGCTCGCTGTCCGTGCCGCGAGAAAAGCGACAGCGTACGGAAAAGCAATTTTAGATGCGCGTGCTCGGATTCGTGAGCGGCAGCAAGAGGACAGGAGCGAGCTTGCCGACACAGCAGCCGTCCGACCAGGCAGCCGGACGCAGACACATCCATGGCGAGCACTCCTGCGGGCACACCGCCTCCAGCAGACAGCTACAGCGACTCCGACGCCATGGACATTGACTAGGTTTTCCGGTGTACACTGGATGTACTTATTTCGTGCTTTTTGGCTTGCGATCTTAATCGGGGGCGTCCTAATGGCTGGAGTAACAAGGTTCGCGTTTAGGCCACAACAGAACTATAGAGAGAGGCTCGGGTGTGCTTTTTACAGTCAGTGTACAGTAGATTTTTATGAGAATATGACTCGGATGTTTTGTTTTGTTTCTAAATCGCTATGCAACACATGCTGCGGGTATTTCATCATTATGGTCTGTCGCTGTTTGTCCGTTTGGTCAGGTCACATCAGACCTTCCACCGCTCTTCCAACCTCGTCGTAGCCCAGTAAGTCTCGATCAACATTCAGACTCGCTAGCATCATTGGCATGGTAAACTCCTTTCCAAGTCAGCAAGAATGTCTCACGATGCACATGTCACAGAAGGAGTACTTGCCTGGGTATCTTCTTCTTCTGCTCCCTCATGTCCTCCTCCTCGTCCTCGGCTTCATCTCCACCGTCGCTTTGCTCGCTCGTAACTTCTTGGTCATCATCCATCTGGCCTCGTCGTTTCCGCCTCTCTTCTCGCCGGCTGCTGCTGGTTCGGATTCTTGGCTGCTGCGATGCTAATGCCCGCCAGGCTTTAACGCCGCCTAGCCGTGCAACCCGGTTCAGAAATCAGCACAAATACATCGTCTGCAGCAAGCCGTCCAGCCTCTTTCCAACGTGCTATCAGCGTATGCAGCTCCTTGTTCTCGTCTTTGGCTCTCTGTTCCTTCGTCTGAGCTTCGGCTTGCCGGCCATCTGGGAGGTGGACAACCGCTCGAGCGTCAGCAATGGCCTTGTCGCCTGCGTCGAGCTCCAAGCAGAACTGGTCCACGAGGCTGTCCAAGGAAAAGGATTGGTCTCCCTCCATAGGGTCTTGCGAAGCTTTTGGTCGGCTTGCCGATCTCCGGTCGGGCGATGCGGTCGCCGGCAGCGTGTGTGAGGGCGAAAACAGAACCAGCCGCAGTGCCTCTTTTTGTCTCTGCCTTTGTCGTTGGCTTGGCTTCTGGCCTAGAGACGTATTTTGGGGTATCGATGCCAATTCCACCACCTCGGCGCACAGAAGGTGACCGAAACGGTCGTGAGAGTGTGGCTGTTGCCGCCTCGGCGCGACGGCGCTTGGCGGCCGGTGTCAACATCGGAGAGAATGATGTCGTGGTGAGACAAAAAGGGTGCCTTAGTGCATGCGGGCATAAATAAGGCGAGATGGAGAATATGATTTCACATTACCACAGGGAGCTGAAATTAAGGCCATTGAAAAGCCTTGATAAAGATCCAGACGGAAGCAGCGACCGGTTCTTCATCTGTGAAACGGTGAGCTGTGGTGCACTTAGGTGCTCGTGCTCTGGAAATACAGCGCACTCATTACGTAAGCCGATCTTGAAATACCAGTGCGAGCAACATGCACCTCAACACACAACCAACACTCGATTCCTGTCTAGGCACGGAGATCAAGGAATATATTCTAATTCGCAGTATACATTATGGGATGTATGAAGGCTCTTACAAAGGTATCATATTTGCCAACTTCTATGGAGATGAGGCCCGTACTCTATGTTATCCACGCCCTGAAATATAGAAAAAATTGAAAAACAGACCTGACAAACAGAACTGACAAAAAAAATCAAATTTATATTGCGTAAACACCTAAATCAAGAGCAATTAAAGGTGGGAGTAGTGTGAAATGTAGGTGATATGGATGTATGGTGTGGTAGTGCACGTGTAAGTGCAATCAACCGTAAGTAAAAGTAATGTGAGACTCAGCCGCCTGTAAACTCAAAGGGAGTGTACTACTGGTTCTCGAATGAACCCATGGCATAAGCCTCAGCGTCGCCCGAGTTTGGCGGCAGCTGTGCATCGGTATCCTTGGACCGCTGGCGGAGGCCCATGGTGACATAGGCGCCAGGAGGGACGACGGTGTAGACAATGACCAGGAGGATCATCGGGATGGCATCAAAGATGTACGGGCTAGAGAGAGGATTTGTTAGGACACACAACAGCCAGAAAAGAAGAAGAAAAACAGAACGGATGCGCCTTAAAGGCATCATGCAAAAGAGGAGAAGAGTAAAACGTACCACCACTCGTGCTTCTGGGTGTAGCCCTGCTTGCCCATGGAAAAGTCGATCTCACGGTAGATGGACCGGACGATGATCATGGCGCACGAAAAGTTGATGGCGTACAGCAGCGTCCGCCATTGCGGCTTGAACTTGCGCTGGCTGCCCTCCAGCGTGACAAACTTGTCACCAGGCACGGCGCGGTACCGGCGCTCGAGGTCGGCGGCAAAGCGACGCGAGGTGAAGTGGAAGCGCGCCGCGATGATGGTGAACAGGCCAAAGGCGGCAATCTGGGTGCTGACGCCTGCCAGGGCGAGGTTCTTGCCCGTCTTGAGCTTGTGGGCCGCGTTGGGCGTCGTGATCTGCGTGCCCGAGATGATGACCGCGCCGACGAGCTGCAGGAACAGGGCAAAGATGTCAAAGCCGACAAAGATGGGCGTCAGCCAGCGAGCCGGCACCCACAGCAGGCGCACTGTGCGGGCCTCTGCGGCACAACGTGGAAAACAATGCGACCGAAAGCGACGTAGACGATGCCAGCCATGAACACAGGGGCAAGGATGATAAGACAGAACTGGATGATGTAAAGGTCGCGGTCCGTGACGTGGCTGGCAGAGCCGATGCGAGCGCCATAGCCAACGGCCTCCACTGGAGAAAAGGAAGATGGTCAACATCAACAAGAGATTGGGCGGGATGGAAAGAAAGAAGAGGAGACGCGTCAAAAGAGACCGGGGGAGAAGGTGGAAGGGAACGACGTACTAGCAATAGCGAGAAGCATGACAAACCAGATCCATGACTTGTACCGAATCGTCTCATATGTTGACACGACCAAACCGATCGCGAAGAGGGCGCACATGACTCCAGCCGCCGCTGTGGACGGCTGGAAGTACGGATAGTATGTGAGAACAAGCGAGGCCGCCATGGTGGGCCGACGTGGTGGTTGTGGCGTAAGATGCTGGTGGTCGATAGATGGTAGCAAAATAATTGGGGAACAGACGGAAAATGAAAGATGTAAACGAGTGAAAATCAATAAATAAAAAAAAGTATATAAAAGTAAGAATAAAGAATGAAAATGAAGGAGAATGAAGAAAGAAAGCGATAATATTCTTGTCTTCTAACAAGACGCAGCACTGTTAAGAAAGTACTCGGAAGAAAAACAGATAAAAAGGGAGGACACGGCGACAAATTCATATATACGGCAGCTTGGGCTGGAGACAAACAAGACGGTGGATCGGAGAATAAAACACCGACCGGCCAGGGGACCACCCCAATACGAGTAAGCCACAGCACCGCCGCCCTTGTTATGGTTATTATGGAGATAAAGAAACAAGACACTGAAGGAATGGAAGGAATAGTCTTCACCATGAAAGGCTAACGGGCCAGACCAGTTTAGGTCCCAATGTGCGACACCCGGCGAGAACAAGAGGGACTTGAGACCGTACGATTGTCGAGTCATGTTTGTCGAAGAAAGAGGGTGAAAACGACAGCAAGGGTCCCGAAACAACGAGAAGATTAACAAGAAAGGAAAACTGCCTCCAACCACGAAACAATATAAAGTCTTGTAGTAGAATTGCGAGCACTCGTATACATCAGGCGCTTGAAAGAACAAGGCCCAAATAACTCGTAAGGCATCGTCCGCGGATTGGCCAGGAGCGGTAAATGGCTGTTTGGCTGTTTGGCATGTTGCGTTCTCCTAGGACACGGATTTGGATTTTCATATCCCCTTTTCAACCCTTTGTTCCTAGCGAAGACGCCGACTTGTTCCACGCGCGCCAATTCCGCGTGTCAATAAAATAAAAACACTACAAACATGGCCCGCGTCCTCGTCTCTCCTGCCAAGAAGGCATGCCGTTGCTACAAAACACGACGTGTGTGCGGGCACTACTCCGTAGCCTCTCGCTCTTAACCCCTGGCAAATGCTTGTTTTTGAGCCGCGTGCGCATGACTCACTGAATTGATTAAGTGAGAGTTGAATCCAGGTTCTCGGGCCTGGACCTTTCAACGCAAGATACTTTAATACATTGCCACTATACTCCCTGATTTTGCAACCAAGGTTGTTTCATGAGACCAGACGCAAAGATGATTTTCATAAGAAGCAGAAAAACGTTCCCCAAGAAGATGAATTGGATAGTACGTCACCATGTCACCGTGTCACCGTGTCACAGGTCGGGATCAAACTCATGCTGCACTCGTAATGTACGCGTTTCTGGAGAGGCTCAGCCCTTGGGCATCTTCCGACTCCTTCTAGACTTCTGGACCTGGGTCTGGGCAACAATCGGGCGGACTAGCCGGGCGCCTAGACTTTTTGACGTCTCGCCTGGCCGGCCTTGAGATCCTGCTCGCTGAAGAAGATGCTAGTGAGGCTGTGCGGCCGGAAATTTCATTGTCTGTCCTCCGTCTACTGTCTTTATCTCATCTTTGCTCATGGTTCAATTCCTGTCAAAGAAAGGAGTGCTAGTCCGAATGAAGCGCCATTGGAACGCGTCATCCTTTGTCCTCATCAGCAACTTTGTCTCCGCGATGCTCTTTTGCTTTCCGTCCCACCCAAGTGACAACTCATCATTGAACTTCACATAACAGCCTATCGTTTTTATTTCTTGTCTTCTTTTCTTCTTTTCTTCTTTTTTCTTTTCTTTGTTTGTAGTGACAGTCCTTTCACGTAAAACTCAAGGCTTGTCCTCGCCAACGCACGCCAACCATCACAGCATCGCCCGACTTCTAGTGATTCTGCGCGGGCTGCACCCTTCGCACACGGCTCATCTGCTTAGATAAATTTAAGCATAAATTCAAAGGCTTTTGGCAATAAACGAATGCAGATGTCGGCGTGCAAAGCCAGTTAAAAGAAACAGTAGCCACGCGTTCGATCTTACTTCCATCGGCGTTACAGACCCCGTTGCACCGACGCCATAGGGGTCAAGTTACACGTGACTAGTCACGTTTTCTGAGTCAGCCAGTCTGTGCTCGTGACCCGAATGACACCAGTGTGCTCCTTCCAGGCCAGATAGGATATTACGCTGCTCTAGTCCGGGAAAGAGCGACTTTGAAAGAAGGCCAGATGCATTCTACGGAGCATGCCGTGCTACGGAAGAATAAGGCAAGTGCGATGCTGATGGAAGCACTCGCGAGGTCACATGACCTTGCGATTCTTCAAGATTTTCCAAATAGCCATTGCAGTCTATGCCGCAGCGTTGCAGTGTAGCTTATTATTGTTCTTATCGCCAATTGATGTTCCTGTCGAGCCCATGAGTTTCTGGCAGGCGCAGATCGTTGGGACGTTGGTGTACGTTGGCAGTTTGGTGCCTGCGGCTCTCCGCACGCGCAGAGCCAGACGCACAGATAACCCGGTACCCACTTCTGCCCATCGCGCCTGCCACAGTACCTGAGCCTGGGCGCTTCTGTCTCCTTCTTTCGCGAACCCAGGGCCCACTTTTCTCTGTTTGGTACCTCGTGCGTCTTTTCGTCTTTGGTAATAATTTTTCTCGTCGCTGGCACAACGCACATTGCCACCAACGAACCGAGCCTCGAACCTGACAAAACTGATCCACGCCGAACCCATCGTGCACCCATCCACAGCCCCCCTTTCCTCCTACATACATTCTGCTGCCCCATCCTCATCCATCACCTCCTCGACACGATTGTACCGGCTTTTCATCAGTCACCCACCGTCCTTCAAACCCCTAAACTACAGACGAAGCAAGAGCTCCTCCTCGAAGCCTCATCTACTCTCCGCCTCGTTTTCGATTGTCTTGCTTTGCAGCTTCTCTGCGCCCGATTCTTCGATTGCTTTGGCTTGCCAGTTTGCTTTTCGAGCATCTCTTTTGTCTTGGTTTTCTTTGTTCCATCCCCTAGCCATCTTTCTTTTGTTGCCGCGATCCTCCATCTCCTCTTTTTGAGACCAAATCAGAATCTCGACATCGCCGTCGTTGTTTGCGACACGCCCATACCGAAAACGTCCCTCCCCATAAGCTCCATCGCCTTTTCGCTCTCCATTCCATCCCCCTCGCACACCAGATCCGTCTCCCATAATGGCGACAAACGGCACCAACCACAATGAGTACGTCCCCGCCCCATCAAAAAAGGCTATGGCCTTGTTTGCCCCCCCCCCCCTCCTCACGCGACGATACCCGGTTCTAACACAATCTTCAGGAGCCTGTCCAAGGACGAGGTTGGCTGGTACTTTGTTGAGCAGTACTACACCACGTCAGCAAGAGCCCCAACCGCCTGCACGTGAGTAGCCTTTCCTATTCTGACGCTGCCTCTTCTACTCTTTCTTCTATCAAGCCAAAGCATGACTAACTTGTGTTACTTCTGCAGCTCTTCTACGCAAGACCTCCCAGCTTGTTCACGATACCGAGGCCGAGGTCGCCGCTGTTTCCGTCGGCCGCCAGAGCATCCAGGACCGCATTACCGAGCTTAACTTCCAGGACTGCAAGGTCCGCATCTCCAACGTCGACTCCCAGGCCTCTCTGGACCAATATCCTTGTGCAGGTGATTGGTGAGATCTCCAACAAGTCGAGGACTCGCGCAAATTCGTCCAGACCTTCGTCCTTGCCGAGCAAAAGAACTGGCTACTTTGTTCTGAACGACATTTCCGGTATATCAAGGAGGAGGACGAGGAGGCTACGCTACCGAGGCTGTTGCTGCCGCTCCCGCCGAAGAAAGCAAGCCGGCTGAGGCCGAGGAGGCCAAGATCGAGGAGGCATCCTCTGTCAGGCTGAGGAGGTTGCCGCTGCCAAGCCCCAGCTCGATGCTGCTGTCGTCGACAAGAAGCTCGAGGAGGTGAACGTCGTTCAGCGCCTGTTGTCCCTGCCGTGGCTACCCCCGCTGAGCCCGCCTTCCCAAGGCCGTCGTACCGGTTTCCCTGCCGTTGTCCCCGTTGCCAACCCCGGTCAAAGGCTGCCGAGGCCGAGAAGGCTGCTCAAGAGGTTGCTGAGGAGGAGGAGAAGAAGACCGAGGTTCCCAAGGAGCCCGTCCCCACCCCTGCTGTGGCCCCTGCTGCTCCTAGTGCTACTGCTCCTGCTCCTGCCGCTGCCCCGGCTCCTACCCCTGCCGCTGCTCCCGCTGAGCCTGAGAAGCCCAAGGGCCCCCCTAAGCCCATGACTTGGGCTAGCCGTGCCGCCGCCGCTGCCGGCCCCCGCCCGTTACTGTTGTTATGCCTAAGCCTGCGCCTGCTGCCGCCGCCCCGGCCCCTGCCTCGCCTGCCGCTGCTCCCGCGAAGCCCGCTGCTGCTGCGCTGCTGCCTCTGCCGCCGCCAAGCCTGCTGAGTCCGACGCCAGCAAGGATTCTGGAAGCGAGTGGCAGACGGCCGGTGCTGACGCAAAGCGCCAGAACCGCCCCAGTCGATCTCCAACGCCCCCCAGGACAAGGACTCTGCTCTTGGCTACATCAAGTACGTGACCGACAAGGTTGATGAGGCACTCTCCGCAGCCACCTCGAGACGTTCGGCCCCGTGGTGTACTTTGACATTAGCCGCCACCAAGAAACTGCGCCTTCATCGAGTTCGGTTCGCCTGCCGCTACCAAGCCGCTGTTGCTGCCAACCCCCACACGGTCCAACGGCGAGACCATTGTCGTTGAGCCGCGCCGCCCTAAGGCCGGCGCGTACGGCGGCTCCAACTACAACCCCAACCGTTGGCAACCTTTCCGGCCGTGGTCGTGGTGGCTTCGACGGCCGCAACGGCAGCCAGGGCGTCGCGGTGGCTTCTCGGCCAGAACCGTGGCCGTGGCGGTGCCGGTGCCTCGCGCGGCCGCGGTGGCGCTCAAGGCCTTGCCGCATAAGTCGCCCGTATTTCCACTGCCGGTTTGGAAGACATGATAATGCTCCCCGTCTAGCATTGTTCTCTCTCAAGCCTTACCGCATCACCTCGTTGATCATTGTCGATCGATGGTGTAGAAGCGAGGTATATCTTCAAAGCAACACCCATCCACACTGTTGACGGGTTTTGAACCTGATTGGCAGCTGGGTCTTGGCGTTTCCATACTCCATCATTGCCACCTTTATCATGACCCCAGATTTCCCTCATATCGGGCCTTTGCATTCTCGTTACTTGGCTCGAGCAGAAGCGAGTCTCTCTGTTTCCTCAACCTGCATTTATGTTTATACGCACTCTTTCGTCCATCCATCTTGCTCTTGACTCATCCTTCTCTTTTAACATACCATCCCTCTTAACATCTCCTTAATCACTCGCTATTAATTAGCATTGTTGCTATATGTTTATCTCCACCACATACCTCGACTGCTTGATTTCTATTCGAGCTCCTGGATCACCTTTTTTTCTTTTTTGTCGTCTGGAACCGGTTTGGGTCGTGCGTTTTCGAAAAGAAACAAAAGGAAATATTATCCTTTCTTTACTGGATTTCGGTACGGCGCAAGTCATATGATACACAAAAGCTTCTCTCTTTTTTTCTCATTGGGTTTCTTTTTTTCACATCAAAAATTAATTCAAGGGCCGGCGAAATTCTTTCTCATTCCAACCACCTAAGCAGCCAAGCCCTGGCGGACGGGAACTGCAAGGAAGCTCACCTTATCTTCTTGTTTCTGTTTCCTTAATTTTCGGGGGGGCTTTACTAGTGTTTTTTTATCAGCGTGCGCATTTCATCTGCAGCGTTGTTGGCGGGAGGAAGACGGCGAGGATACACGGGAGGGGGGTATAGGGCGTGAAAAACTGTGCGGACAAGAAGATACCACCTTCAAGCAGACGGCCACCGCTTTGTTATTATACATGAGGTGAGACTGGCGCACTGCGAACTGCTCTTTGAGACTGTTTCTTATTTGCTTTTGGCATGTCAGCATGTGCGTGTCTACCCCAGGGTTAGACCGCCGTCGGTCCAAAGATGCTGAGGAGGACTCTCAACGAGAGAAGGGGGTGCCTCCTGGATAACCATAATGTACATTAAACATCAATACCCCAGAGACTTTGTTTCCGGGTAGACGAAAAACAAAGAAATAAAAATGCACACTACATATAAATTCGTGAACCCGAGGCTGTGGAATGTTATTAAGGGATCTCAAACAGCATCTACAGTAACATATCTTGGCACAAGCGGCGATTTCTAGCGACAACTAAGGTAGACCGAGGCCCAATTTTAAATTCAAAATGCGAGGAAAGTGAAATGATATGGGGTGGTCTGAGGCATCGGGTTTTTCATATCATACTTGAAGGTGTATTGTAAACACGTTAAAAATTACATTAATCATGAGTTTTTTTTTATGTGGAATTTCATTTGTTATTCAAATCTCCCCCCAAAATTGATTCAGTATAAAATTGATTCAGTATTTCAGAGCAACACCTACCATCAAGAAATATTTATTAATAAACAATTTGCTGTCTTATCCCACAATAACGCGGAGAATGAGAAGGAAGTCCAAGGCGAGGAGACAAAGACCCGACAGCCACAGCCAGTCCCCACTTTCCTCGGCTCCCATCTTCCCCATTTGCGCCTTCCCCCACGATCACTGACAGGTGCCCTGTTCTGATAGCGAAAAAGAGGCCTGCAGTATTACTCCATAGGACTTGGACTACTTCTTTGCGCCATAACACTGATTCAATTACGTTATGTCCAAGATTCGCTTTAGAAACACGGGGTGAGCGCCCCGTCTTCGCAGGGAAGAAGATAGAAAGCCTCTCGCCTCCCTCTCTTTTCTCGCGTGGGAAACCGACACCCGAGGGCGTGGTTAGGTCATCGCTTCTTGGCCGTGGCCCTTGGCCGGGCCCAGACCGTGTTCGGTCTGGCTCTGCGTCAGGTAGAACAGAAGCGCAGCCGTCGAGGGAATGCGTTGCGCAGGCGAGAGACGGAATTAGATAGTTTGTGTTGAACTTACCACATATACTGGGAAACGCACTGGATTGCCAGTTTTGGGCAAAGAGCTCGAATTCAACTTTGGGACCCTCGAGACCGCAAGCCAGACGGCAGGAGCGGATGTCAAACTGACGCATAACTAACTAAGCCTGTTAAGTCTCCGCCTGTCCACGCACCTCCCCTTGCTTCTCACGGATGCCGACAGCACAGATGAGCTGACTCTGTGACTGGGCGTTGGCATCTTACTTGCAACACTGTGTTTGCCTGCGTGGCAGGCCACTTTTTCGCATCCTGTGAGCCAGGGCTTTGGGCCGGAAAATAACGCTGGGCTTCATCCGCTCATTATATTGCTCACTTTTTGACATTGTGGTGCTTGTCAAGCCAATTGGCCGCAAACAGGATGCCTCGAGCGCCCTGTAAATCACCCCTGTCCTCGATGAAATGGCGGGAAAGGCGGTAATATCGTGGAGAACAAAAGGTCACCTCACCTGGGCGGATGCATCCGGCTCTGAATTGGGGTCTGGATGTTCAGCACGACGCACTGCTGGCAGAGGCAGGCTCGACAGGGCAGGAGCCGGACAGTTCTTGCGCCGTCCAGCCATGTATTACGGAGCACGTCGTACGGAGCACGTTGACCTTTTCCCTTTTCCCTGGTTTCCCGCAGCGGCTTCTCCACAGCGTCGCATTATCTGAGCACCCTCCTTCCTTCGCTGCTTGTCCCAAAAGAGAAGTTCGACGACAATGAAGCATCGCGGCTGTTGAAATAGGAAGGCAGGACGGGATCGGCCCTGCTCGTTGGCGCGGCTCGCTCTTGCCTTGCACTCTGCCCGCTATTTGGCCGTATCTCGGCTGCTCAAGGGAAACAGAAACGAAGCATTTCCAAATCGATGCTTCTCAGCTCATTCAACATCACTTTGTTTCCTATGCTTCTCAACAAAAAATCGGCTGACCCCCAAGCCAGCCACCTCCTCTCAAGGCTATCCCGACCCTGCATTTATTTGTTTTTAGCGCAGGGGAGGGTTGACAAAGCAAAGAGTCTTGGAGGGAAACGGCTGCTGCGGACGAAACGGACTGTCGAGCTAGCTGAGACTACTTGTCACTGGTCTTGACCAACCTCGTAAAAGCGAGCGTGCAGCGTCAAAGACGACGCCAAAAAAACCATTAAAAACCGCGCTGTGTGGAAACTCGGAGTGGGTTCCGCTTCTCCTCCCGCACCTGCCTTTCCCCTTCTTACTTGTGATTCTCACAAAACACCCTTCTCGCTCTTCGCTTGCTCTTTCCCTGTCGTATCCGCTTTCTTCTCGGGCGTGCCTTAGTTCTTCCTTCCTCCCCAGGACTGTCGCTGGTCTCGTTTGTCGTAAAGGGCTCGCATTCGTTGGCTCGAGGTTGGCTCCTAGGTTGGCTCCTTCTCCCCACCGGCACCGGTCCCCGTTTTCCTCTCCACCGGCACCGTACAAAGTACGAAGTACATATCGATAAAAGTCGTTTACCTCCTGTTCGCTCGCACCTTCTGCACAAAGGAAGTCGCCAATGCTCCGCTGCAACACTGGGCGCTGTTCTTCCAGCCAGTCGCTCCTTCTTCTCTTGGTCCCTGGCTGGGCGATCTCTACCGCCGTTCCGGGCAAGGCAAGAGCCTGCCTGCCCCCAACCTTTGTGGTCGTAGTGTCAGAAAAAGCAGGAACGCCCGCCTTTCCCCTCCCAAGCCACCCTTTTAATGTACTCCGTACTCGTAATCATAAACACAAAAACCGAGAGAGAGAGATAGAAAAATGTGCCAGATCCGATCGGGAGTCGGGGACTGTATGCTATGTTCCCAGTGGACCACCTCTTCCAGCCCGTTATTCCCCTTGGGCAACTGTTTACTGTACTTCGTATGGTACCTGCCTGTTTTCTTGTTTGCACCTTCTTTCCTTCCTGTTGTTGTTTCCTTCAGCTTCGCCTCCTTCTTTCCTTCTAATCTCCGTACTCCTCGCTCTCTCCTTCCCGCGTAAACAAAAGTTTCCAGAGTACTTTCCTGTCTTGGCTTATTGTGCTCAACGTCTCCTTTTTCATTTGTATTTTGCCGTTTGGGTCTTTTCCTGTTCTCTTCGCATTGTATTTGTCGACGGCCCTCCACATCGTGCGGTCTATCACGCAGCGCCAGCGCCCCGGCGTTCCGTGGACCGTTCCACCCCCGCTTACTACAGCAATTGCGATATTTTTTTTCTGATTTTTCTCTACGAAGCACCTGTTTCTAACACCCTTTCCTTTTTCCTTTTTTCCTTTATTTCTTGTTTCCCTCCCTAGACGATCCGAAATCGCTTTACCCTCCTCGAACAAAGACATCTTCTCCATGGTTGTGGTTTGCAAACCAGATTCGCGGTCATTTTCGAGAAGGGATCCCGGGCAGGCCGGAGTTGAGTGAGTAACGGGCGTGGCACGAGGCACTAGGCACGAGGCACGAAGAACGAGAGGAACGAGACGAAGAGCAAACGGTTGTTCAACGAGCCACCACGCAAACGACCAACAAAGAGAGGCCGGGGAGCCAGAACCGCACATCACCAGGGGTAACCTTTGTGAGGCGTTGAAAGAAGAATAAAAGAAAAGGGAATAAAGAGAGCAAAGACAAAACCAAGAACGGACAAAAGAAACCCAGAAACAGAAAGAAAGCCAGCCAGCCACGCAAGGGACAAAGCGTGCAACACAAAAACGACAAACAGCGGCATTGCAATCGGATTGCGCAGCCTAAAACGGCAAATCTTCTTATAGCAGCCGCAGACAGAGCCCGCCAAACGATCAACTTGACTTCTTGGCCGATCATTTGCATCACGAACAACACAACAACGACACAAACCATGGCCACCGCGGCAGCAGTACCAATAGCCATGGCCACGCCAGAGACAACGGCGCAAAGTGCGCAAAGCATCTCCGAACCAGCTGTGCAGACGGAGCCTCTTGCACAAGCACGACAGCATCCTCCCGGAGATCATCTTCCTCGTCGGCACGGACAGGTTCCAGGCGCCCGTCGCTGACCCGCCGGACATCGCTTGAGGAGGACTACTTTTACCGCGAGGTCATGACGGTGGAGAAGCGGCCGACTGAGCCTCCACCGTCCTACGAGTCGACCATGAAGAAGATCCGCCGCAAGGAGCGACAGGAAGCCGCCGCTGCCGCCGCCGCTGCCGCTGCTGCTGCTGCCGCAGCGGTGACCACACCATCGACACCTGCACCGCTTCCGCCTTCGTACAAGGGAAAGGAAAAGGCATCGAACCGCCCCAAAGTCACAGAGATCAAGTCTTCTCCCGCCATCACCCATGTTTCCACCTCCGGTGCCGTTCACTCCTCTGTCCCGGACGAAGTCCTGCCGGCCTACTCTTGCGATATCCATATGGAGGGTGTCTTCCAGCGCAAGATGGAGATTGAGAACGCCACGAAGCGCGCCGAGGACCGCCGCTGGGCTGCATCCTATGTTGTGTTGCACGGCACGTCGCTCGAAGTCCACGAGTGCCGCAAGGACCGGAGTTGGGTAGGCCGCACGGCCCGTGCGGGACCGGGTGTGTCGCCCGACCGCCCTCCATGGATGCGCAAGGCCGGGCTGGCGAGAAGATACAACCTGTCCTACGCAGATGCCGGTATTGCGGCCGACTAATGTTAAGTGAGTGACCTCCTGCTATGGTTGAAATGAGCACTGCTTCTGGCACACCTTTTGCTAACCCTTCGTGATAGACGCCGCTATGTGATCCGCATCCGTGCCGAGACAGACCAGTTCTTGTTGTCGTGCGTGGAGCTCGAGACATTCATCCAATGGCTTGATGCACTCTTCGCTGCCTTGAGCATTGCCGCACCGATCGACGAGCGTGATTTCCCGCGCGACCAGAGCATTCCACGTCTGCAACGTATCCGCTGGTACCACGGTCGCAACCGCGAGGCCGAGGCCATCCGGGATCGTGAGCGGGATGAAGAGCGCGAGCGGGAGAGTGAGCGGGAAAGTGAAGGCGAGAGCGACCGCGACAGCAACCGTGAAGCGGATGATGAGGCGGCCGATGTGATCAGTCCGCTTCCTTCGCCTCCATTGTCTCAGCTCAATTCGCCCTGGCCCTGACTTCGAAATCCGTGCGCACAGGGCAGTCGTTGGCAGCAGCAGCCGCAGCTGTCCTGGCCGAAGAGAGCCGCATGGATGATGCAGCTGCCGACCCAATGTCTCCTGCAACCCCGGCCTCCCGTGCAGGATCCGTGTCGTCCAACGAGTCCTCCGTCTCACTGGATACGACTTCGTCTGCTTCGACCGTGGCCGGCCCAATGGCGGCTCCGTTGTACACTGTGAGTGCTCAGCAGCGAGCTGCGGCTAGAGCCATGCTGTCTCCGGGCAATGCGACCAATGGCAGCGCCAACAGCACCGCTGACAACAACAACACCACGGGCGGCCGATTCTCACTCCGCTCCATCCGGTCGCGTCTGAACCTGCGGGGCAAGCCAGGCCAGCAGCAGCAACAACAACAACCATAACGGCGCCAGCCGCACGCTGAATGTGCCGCCAATCTACAGCATGCGGCGATCAACGCTGCGACGGGCAAGTGGCAGCCGAGCCACCGCTGGACCAAAACGCACGATATGGTGTATGCCAAGCTCTGCTACGCGACGCTGTTGTTCCGCAGTCCGCGCAAGTCCAACTACATTGTTATGCGTGGCAAGCAGTGGCTTGTGGACTGGACCACGGGCAACATGGTGCGTGTGAGCCCGCCCCGCTACGGCGAGATTGAGTCGCAGCCTGGCCCGTTCCAGATCCTGCGGACCGAGAACATCAGAATCTAAGCAGATTCGAGTGGCGGCGTGCTTCTGTGGGAGCATCAAAAAAATACGAGGAATAAAAAAGGAGGGGAGAAGGAGCAGTTTCATTTTCTTTCTATCATGTCTTCATGTCTGTATGCTGGTATGCTTGTATGTGTGGTGTTTGATTTGACTTACTCTGTTCTGGGACATGCCTGGCGTTTGCATCATGGGCACGTTTATGTTTTTTGTCACTCTTTGTCGCATTTCCTGCGTGGAGTAAAAGCATGAGCGCAGTTTGATTTTATTTCTCTTTCCCTGTTACTTTCTCGTCATTGTTTTTTTTCTTGCGTGTTGTCACTCGCCATCGCATCCACACTCCTTTACTGGTTTCCTTTCCTTTGTTCCTGAGAGTTTGCACAGATGCACATATGCGCTATCTGTTGCCTGCTCTGAACATATTTGCTTTTTGTCATCTAAAAGAACTTGCATTTTGACACGCATTTTGTTTCCTCCCATCTGTACATACATAGCCTCGAAAAGAAAAAGATACATTGATTAAAATCGAATTCAGTATGAAGCCTCATAGTACGGAGTACATCCCACGACAAGCCCTGGTACGCTTTCCCAAACAAAGTGATCCTATGTAGCTAGACTTACAAAAAGAGAAAAAAAAGAAAAAAAAGCAACAACAGAAAACCCTCCCAACCCAAAACGCCATTTGATCAAACAAGGACCTTATCTGTTGGTGACCCTTCATATCTCGGACATTTCCACCTCGGCTGCCCGCGTTTCCCGCGCCAGCTCAGACACCAGTGTATTGTCCCCTGTACCATCTGTACTGTCCCCGGCCCCTGCCGTTGCACCGTCCAGCAGCGCCGCTGCACCTTCTGCGTCGGCCAGCGCCCGCTCCAGCGCCGCCACCAGCTGCCTGGCTCGTTCTGCTGCGCGTCAGCAACGCAAACTTTGACGCATTCGCCGCCTGCACAGCCGCTAGCCGCTCTTCCAGCGCCTGCCGCTGTGCCTTGCGCTGTGGTGCCAGGTGGGCTGCCATAACGTCTCGGCCGGGAGGGTGTGCGGCGCAACCGGCGTTTTTGTGTTGCTCCTCCTCCTCCTGCTCCTCCCGCGGCAAGCCGTCGCTTCTGCGCGTCCACGGCCAGCGTCTCCAGCTCATTGAGTCGCCGCACGACATCGCGGTTGCGCATGACCACGGCAAACTCGGCGGCGCACAGCTCGCCAGACGGTCCACCATGGCGCGATGGACGAAGCGCAGGGCCTGGGGCGCGCGGGCGGCGGCGGTCGGGTAACAGGTGGCGAAATTGTCCCAGCTGATCTTGGCAAGAGTATGGTCGAGACTGGACGCGAAGAGGGTCTGGAGGCGGGCGGCACGAGGGCCTGGAGGTGGAGGTGGCGGAGGCGGTGGAGGAGGAGGAGGCTGTTGCTGTGACTGTTGCTGTTGTGCCCGGGACTGTGTCGCGGCACCGCCCTCGCCCTCTACTTGATCCTGCGCATCGGCGTCTGGGAGGATTTCGTCGCTATCGCCTGCTGGCTGCTGGTCTGCTGTTGTGGTCGTCGTTTCTGTTGCTCTGTTGTCGTTGCTGGATTGTGCTCCGCCGGACGCGACCGCCGTCTCGGATGTTGCCATTCTGTTGACAAAATTCAGGCCCAGGTAAGCTCTGATGTGTGAAAGATATGTCAGTCAGGTTTGCCGGGTTTTTTGTGTGTCCCGGAAGAGAGGAAGGGCGGTGGTTGTGGATGAGAATGCGTGCAGTCGTTTGCTTGCTTGTCGCGATCAAGAGGGGTCTTGATTAGTGTTTAAATGCGCTGAAGACGGGAGACGCGTTCTGGCGGTCGTGGCACTATCGATAACGCGCTAGGAGCAGAACTCAGTGCAATCCGTTGCGCCCTAGATCGAGTCCATTCTAAAGCAACAATGCCTCTCGAGTATTCTAAACAGTGACAGTAATTCCACCATACAACTGCTGTTGCTTGCTTTTCAACAAAAATACGAGTTTCATAAAACCAGATCATGTTTATCATCGTCTTTGACACCAAAATTAAATGAAAGTAAACCACGATTTGTTTTTAAATAAAACGAACTCCAAGATATTTCTATTAGGAAATGGAAAAACAAAATAAAAAAGTGAAAACAAAAAAGCAACGCTGGAAACAACTGTACATGCAGATTGGGTCCGAGATCCCTGAAAAAAAATGCACCATTTATAAAGCCAACATCATATAACAGTAAAAAAAAAGAAGAAAAAGACACGCTGCAGCCATACGGCTTCCTACCTTTACTATTGATAGTCAACCTTGCCTGCTGTCTCCCCGTTTCGTTTCTCTCGAGCCGCCGTCTCCGCCTCCGCTCTGCTGCGCAGACGATGCCACCTCCGGTGGCTGTGCACCCCGGCACCACTAGCACCGGGCGGCGGACTCATGGCGCTCCATGTGCCGTGGCTGCCCGGGCTGTCTATGCTCGTCATCGTGTGGCCTGCGGCCGGGTTGCTGCCCGAACGGCCTGCTGCTCCTGGTGCGCCAGCTGCGCCGGAAAAGTACGCCGAGTCCTTGGGTCGCCGGCCGCCGGCAAACGGCGGGTTTGGTGGGTTCAGCATGCCGCTACTCGAATGTGGCGCGCCCTGGTAGGGAGGTGTTTGCTGTGCGGCTTCGGCTCTCCGCTCGGCGGACAGTTCCGCTGGCCGCACACTCGACTCTCTTCGGTACCGACGGTTGCTGGGAGAGTCTTTGCCCGACAGGCTGCTGGCGTCGTCGCTAGGTTGCGGCCGCCGCTGCTGGCTGCTGTTGCGCTCGGCAGCCGCCTCGGCCTCGGTCAATCGCCGAAGAGTGATGTTGCCAGCACGGTCATGAGGCACCTTAACCTTGACAATGTTGGATGGTGGTGGGTAGGCAGCGGCGCGGCCCTCCTCGTCTCTCCGCCGACTGCTGCTTCTGCCCACAGCCCCTGCAGCTGCACCTGCCGCCGCCCCAGCTGCCAAAGCCTCTTGTTCCCTGCGACGGCGCGATGCTGAGGCGCTGTGCGCGGCTTTGTGGCAGGATCGAGTCGCTGTCCGACTCAGGCGGCATCTCTGGCATCGTTATGGGCTCCACGTCTTGCTGGGACCGTGACATGGAATGGGACCGTCGCGGGTTTGCTGGTGTCACTGGTGCGTACGCGGAAGAGCTTGGAGCGCCAGCTGAGAGCCCTGCGGCCGCGCCTGCCGCACCGGCAGAGACAGGTGCATATCCTCCTGGCCGGCTGCCTGCTGCACCTGGTTCGATGACAGACTCGGAAAAGTCAGAGTAGCCGATTGTAGATGGCGGAGGGCGCTGGCTGCGACGGTCGCGGCGCACCGGCGAGCCGTAACCATCGCCCGTATAGCGGTTGCCCTGCGCACCGGCACGCCGGTCTTCCTCTTCACGGCGCATACGCTCATTGTCCTCGGCGGCTGTGTCCTTTTTGCGGCCAAACTTGCTAGCAAGCCAGCCCATACCCATGCCTCCTAGCAGACCTTTACCGGCAGAAGCACACGGCCACTGCTGGCGGGCGGTGTGCGTCTGGATGGGCTCTGGTACGAAGAGTAGTCCGAATTGTCCACCGTGTCGTGCATCGAGTGCGTGCGCTGGTGCGCTGGGCGCGGCGTAACAGGTCGGTTGTTGTTGTTGTGGCGGTACGAGTTGCCAACGGAGGCGGCCGCGGCTCCAGCAGCAGCCCAGCAGCGGCAGCCCGGCAGCGCCCCCCGTGTGGTGGCGTCTGGGTCCAGGGGCTGGTGATCCGGTACGTGTTGTGCGGCTGTCCTCTGTAAAGTAGCTCACCTCACTCACCGGTCCGTTGTTGCGGCGCGGAGGCGGGCGTGAGAGACGGTTGGGGCGGCTAGGCGTGTCGGTGGCGACGGCAGAGTACTCCTCGTCCCGGTTCTTCTTACGACGATTCGAGATAAAGTTGGTCAGTAGAGCGCCAGCACCTGCGGCAGCACCGGCTGCCAAAAGCTTATTCATGAAGCCGTTTCCGCTGTCCTTGCGGCGGTTGGCGTTGAACTTTTCTTCTTCGACAAAGCTCTCTGATCCTCTCCGTGATGAGATCACCTCCGTGCGACCGTAGCTGCGGCTGCGGCTGCGGCTGCGGCTGTCCATGCGAGACCGGCTCTGACGCCGGCTGCTGCGATCGGGGGAACGGTCCTTATTCCGGCCGCGGAGAAGCGCCCAGGCACCGGCGCCAGCTGCCAGTGGCCCGAGCCAGCGGAGCATGCCGCCGCCTCCCGACGATTTGGCTGGTCCATCCGAGCGGCCGCCGCTAATATAGACATCGCGGTGGAGGCGACCCTCGTGGCGATGGCTGAGAATAAAGTAGACAAACAGCAAAAACGACATCCACAGCGCGTACAGGATAAAGAGAACCTTGGGCGAGCCGTAGAGCGTGAGGCCGAGAGGCACCTGGACAATACCAAGAATGGCAATGGTGCGGCCAGACCAACGGTGGATCGTTAGGCGCAACGAGTGGCGGCCGGCGAGATGGCGCACGAGACGACCGCCAATGATCTGCAGGAGAACGAGCGTGTAGATGGCGACACCGATGCCGTGATGGGGGTTTGTGAGACTGCGATGCGGGCCCACGGCAAACCAGCCAGTGACCAACACGACGGTGGCCAGCAGCACGGCAATGACGTTGAGGTAGGCGTGCAAGCGAACGGCCTGGCCCGTGCGGTTGTTGTGGAAGCGGACGATCATGACGCTAATCGGAATGATGAAGAGAAACGTGATGATGCCAATTGCGGCATGGCCCTTGATGAGCGTGTGGTACTGGGCTACGGACGAGAAGCGATTGCCCATTCCTGCACGTTTGTTAGTAGCCCGTCAATTGTACCTGGTGCGGTGCACAACCCCTTGGAATGGCCGCTTACATTGTAGCGCATGGTGTCAAAGTTGAGGCCCACGAGATTGGGCAGTAGAAAGTCATTTTTGGTAAAGTCCCAGGTCCCATCGCCAACGTTTAGAGTATCGGACGTGTAGGAGCTGGAGCCCGCCGGGGCGAGCTGGTCGGCCGGCGCCATGTCGGCGGCGGCGGTGGCGGTGGGTGTTGCGGATAGCTGCTGGAGATGGTTGCCAGCGTCCTCTCGTTGACAGACAAAAGCTGGAGACGTCTCAGCTCGATTCGACTCAAAAGCCCGAAAAGGGGGCTTGACGGTGTTCGGAATGCAGGCGGACGCTGCTGTTGTCGGACTACCGAAGGAGCCGCGCGGTTCCTGGAATGTTGACAGGGAAGGGAACCAGCGGGAGACAGAGGTCGAGAATGCTGGAGGCAGCTGATGAAACGGGCAGAAGACGCTTTGAATTTGGTGCTCTTTGCTCTTTTGATCTTTTCAGATCTTTTCTTTGTTTTGTATCAGGACGGTCGAAACAGGCGAGGAATGGGGGCACACGGGCGTGAGAGGGCGGAAAAGTACTCGACGGTTGTGCAGAGACTCGCCGAATCAATTGTGCGGGCGACAGAATGGCGGTGTCGCAAGGTGCTGGCTGTCTGCGGTTTCGTGACGCTGTGAAGCAGTCAAGTTCGTCTTAGACAGGCCAAATGCCAGAAAGAGCGCGGATTTAGTAGGGAGTGGTGGATGTAAATAAAAGCAGGAAGGAGCCATCGGGTAGTTGCGCCTGCCTACAAGGTCCCTTTTTCAGACAAAGGCTGGGGACAAAAGACAACGGAAGCCGAGAAAACAGAAATGGACAGGCAAAACACGAGTAAGCTCGTCCTGCTCTCACTTTCATGCACAATTGATTGGCTGCCCATGCTGCCGTCTATTTCGGCAGCCCCAATTCTCCAGCGCAGCCAGAATTCACATGTACACAGCTGGGCGCTATGCTGTTGGTGGGGTGACGAGGAAGGTGCGCCCCACTGCGACCATGGGCAACGCAAAGCTGACCAGGTGCGATAAGCGATGACATAATAAGTATCACATGATATGTCATGTGCAGCATTGCATTCACGTGACCACGTACAAGAAATGCTCCGTGGCTTCCGCACTCGTAAGATACTTTGGCTTGTGATTCTGCGCCTCTCCACCTCTTCATCGCCAGATCTCTTCTGTCGATCCCCAGGAACAGAAGCACATGTGTGACTAGCTTGGCGGCCGTTTCATTTCCTACACACAGTTCATAAAATACTGGCTCCTTCTACAAATAGTAGCTCGGCCGCTGTTCAACGTCACACGATCATCACGGCCCAAAGAGCTGACATATTGTTTGCCCCAAGTTCTCTAGCTGCAGATATCTTGCCTCGTGTACTCCGTACTCCGTACTGAAAGTAGTTTGATGAGCATATCTGGTTCTTTTCCGCTTCTCGGACACGATGACACTCCACACGGAGCTCGGTCGTGGTGCTGTCAGCTGCTCCGGGGAGAAAGGTGAGAGAAATGGGGAGGAAAACGCGCTAGACGGTTCATCTGCATGCCCCGGTATGGGTTGCAATAGCGCGTACCCCTGTAGCACTCGTAGCTACAGCGGTAAGATACAGTGCTGTGCAGCGAGTGTTGCGCCTGAACGCGTAAAAACTAGCCTCTTGTCTCCTTCCTCATCCCGCTAAAACATGGCCAGTGACCAGGCCAGGGTAGGTGAGGTACGAGGACAAACGCTGAAAGCTACCGCAAACGGCAAGTACCACATGTTTGGACGGAACCCACAGTGCCCCAATTGCACCTGAATGCCGAGGCAAGAGCGACTGGCTGCTGCCGAGAATGCCAACCATTTTTCTGGGGCGTGCACCTGCCCTTCATGACAAGTCAGCCACGCTATTATTCGACTGCTGTTGGCGACGAGCACACACCAAAAGCAACCGCTTTCTTTGACTTCGTCGGCAAAGCATGCGGCTCTTCACCACGACACATCGCGTCCCCCATGGCCTCTCTTGCTGAGCGCAGCCGTTTCCATTAAGACCACAGAGCGAGCAAGGCACAAAGAGACAAAAGACAGACGCGCCCGCTGTCTCCACTGGCGACTGTCCTCGCTTTGTCTTCTCTTTTTCTCCCCTTCCCGTGGACTTTCATCGACCGAGACGACAATTTCCTCGGCCCCGACCGCTGCTTTCTCCCCCCTTCTCCGACACCTTTCATAGATGTCCACGATGGCATTCCGCAACAACTACTCGGTCGGCTTCAACCCAGCCTTTGCCGGCAACGGCAACGCACTGGCCGCGGCTTCCGCGGTGGCCAGTCACTGTCCTCGTCCATGTCCTCCTCTCGGCCTCGATGACGTCCCGCAACGGCTACGCGGGCCGCGGCAGCCAGGCCAGCAGCAACATCTCCAAGACCTACCGCCAGGCCTCGACGCTGTTTCTGACGCGTCGGCTGCCCGAGGCGCTCACAACACTCCTCCCTCTTATTTCGCCGCCCTCGGTCGAGGACGATGATAGCCACAGCACTGGCAGTGGCGGCTACAGCAAGCTCAACGATACCAATGGAGCCAATGGTGCAAACAGCGCCAATGGCTCTACACCGGCTGTTGTGGTCGAGCCGGCGCCCGTGGCCTCAGCCTCCCGAGCGACGCGGGTCAAGGTGTGGAGTCTTTACCTGACCATTCTCAACGCCATTGTCGAGCTCGAGCCGGACGAGGGTAAGACCGCGTTCGGCACCCAGGACTGGCGTGCGTTGTGCACCAAGGTGCGCGATGGCGCGGTCTGGGAGGAGGTGATCCGGAACGGCTACCACGGCGCCGAGGGCGCCGTCGATGCTGACGTGGTCATCAACCTGTATGTTTGTGCCTTTCCTGTCTATCCTCTCCTGTATCAACTGAATGCGCAGGCGTACATTTGAAAAGAAGAAAGAAGAAAGAAGAAAAAAATAGATGCTGACTTTCGCAGGGCCACACTTCTCCTCGCACATGCCAAGACCCAGGTTCTCAACCAAAAGCGGCTCGAGAGCTACCTTTCCTTCTCGCAGTCGCAAGTATCGCCTAATCTCGACCTGTCCGGCCGCTTCGACTCCCTGCAGCGCCGGTCTCTGTCGCGGCACCGGTCACCGGCACGGCGAACGCCTGGCACCGACACGCCGCGGGACCTCAATTCGCGTGTCAAAATTCTGGAGCTGTACACGCTGCACGTCCTTCGCCGCAACGACGAGTGGGACTATGCGCGGGGAATTTATCACCGCCAGCCCCATCCTGGACGAGGAGCGCCGCGAGGCTTTCTTGCTTGCACTCCAGAGCCTGCAGGACGAGCAACTCGAAGCCGAGAAGCGGGAGATGGAGGAGAAGCGGCGGCGGGAGGAGCAGGTCCAGCAGGAGCTCGAAGAGACGCGGCGCATCCGGGCCGAGAACGAAGAGCGGGAACGGAGACGAATAGAAGAGGAGCGCGCTCGACGCGAAAGTGGCGGCGGCGGTGGTGGCGGCGGCGACTACAATGGTAGAGGAAGCGAGGTGGAATACTCTGGCGACGGTATGAGCTCGGCAAGTCAACCTCGGCGAAACAAGGCACCCTCCAGCAACGCGGGCAGCACATCCACACGGGGCGGGGGACGTTCGCGGTCGTCCAAGACTTCGCGATCAGCACCGGCTGCCGCTTCGTCGTCGTCACAGGCACCATCTGCCGCCGGTCCAGCAAAGGCAACACGCACGTCTGGGACAGCAAAAGCCGAAAACAAGCAAGGGCAAGGGCCGAGCGTTGTTGCACCGCCGACGTTGTCGTCTCGGACGGCCATGCTGTTTACGAATCTGCGAGGCTTTCTTGAGCAGCTGGCTTTGCGTTCCAGACGACGCCCATGGCCCTGTTGCGGACCCTGTTCTTCATCGCGGCCCTACTCATCGTGGTAGGCCGGCGCGCCAACCGGGAGCGCATTGCGCGCATCCTCAGTGGCGTGTGGAACAAGGTGAAGGCCACGGCTGGCATGGGAGTCAAAGTCAGCTACATCTGATTGTTTAGGGTTGTATGTGGCGCGAGGTTCAGGAGTCACTCGTTTCGTCCTCTTCTCATTGTTTCCTTTTGATTCCTTTTGATTCCTTTTGTTTCCCGTTCTTTTCTTTACATGCACATTCATGCTTTCGCCATTGAGGGCGTTGTATTATATAATTTAACATATCGGGGCCGGTTCATACATACGAGTCGTCAACAGTAACGGAGAAGCAGCAGATGTACAAAGATTGGGATAGCATGGAGGTGGGCAGAGAAGAAGGGGACCATCTTTAATAGGAGCATATATATACATATATATTTATTGACTATGACTTTTAAGCAACCGCTTTTTACAGGACCACGTTCTAGTTCTATCGTACATGATCTATGATGAGTAGATGAGTCCTCTTCTTGAAAGCATGACTCTTTTTTCGTTTCTGTTCCTGCTTTCGCCAGGGTATCAAAGTAATAAATCCCACCAAATGTTGTCTTTTTAAAACAAAAGGAAAAAAGAGAAGAAAAAGGAAGAAACAAAGGGGGGAGAGAAACAAAGGGAGGAGAAAAAAAGAAACAAACGAACACATCCAGTCCTGGCTGCCTCGCGCCCAACCCGGGCGGTGCCAGGACTAGTATTGTGTTCGATTTGTTTTCTTTTGGTAGAATAGCTGAGTCTGTTAGCGGGCGGCCACAAAGAGAGAAAGAGAGAAAGAGAGAAAGAGAGAGAGAGAGAGAGAGTACATACGTCTGTCCTGGAACTGCCAAGGTTGATAATCTTGGGACAGCCATCGCGGTCCTTTTCGAGGCGCGTGCACTCAAAGCAGTAAAAGGCGTCCGAGATGCCCTCGCCGCCGCACACGACGCACTTGTTCATGTAGTTGCCGAAGCTGCACTCGTCGCAGATGCGCACGAGCGTTGTCGCCGCACGTACGAGTCGCACACGGGGCATTTGCCGTCGCACTTTTCGCATACCCGGCCCACGGCGATGCCGGGCTGCTTGCGGCACATGACGAGATCGGGGTGATGGCGTGACATGGTCGATGGATAATGTGTGTGTGAGAGCGCGGTGTATGTTGTTGGTGTCGGAGGCGAGGGTGGATGTGAGGCTGCGCGGTGTGGTTGTGGTCGTGATCGCAGTCGTCTGTCGCAAGATGAGGTTGAAAGCTGAAATTTGGTGAGAATGGCACAGGGCAGCCGCCTGCTGTCGCTTTAGCGCATTTCTCATCCGTTTGCCACTGTCCTTCCAGCCACTTCTGTGGCGGGCAACCACTAGATTTTAGCGTGTGTGAGGCATTCGACAGCACTGGGAGACGCGCAAAGGTCAGGTGAAGCTGGCAGGTCAGCTCTCATTGGCCAGGCCAAACAGCTCCAAGCTTCTGGTAACCTTGCATGCATCTGCGCTATAGCGAGCTCCCTCGTCACTACTACCTGATAACCTTGCTGCTCTCGACAGCTCTCTGCAACAACAGCAGAAGTCACCGTGTCAGCGACGGCAACGACATCGCATCCATAGCTCAAGCTATTCACCGACAGACTGTATCTATACGCAGCATCTTTCTACCTCGCGGCCTCGGGTCGCAACCGCATTGGCATCTCTCTGAAGCTATTTTGATATCACGACTGAAGCCGGGCACCGAACCGTCGCGATGCCGTCTGGCGCGGTATGGAGGCCTTTTCTTTTCTTTTTCTTTTTCTCTCTTAATCAAACTAGAATTTATTGAAACGGAAGTTGGCATTGTCTAACAGAGTGATACAGAAACGACACCCTTGTCGGAGGAGCATTGCTGAAGCAGAGCCGGCTGTGCTCGAAGCTACGTCTGCTTTGACTGCCAATGCGCCTTTCCTGCCCGCCGACGAGGAAATGCACATATCGCCCCACTCGCCAAAGAGGCCACGGCTTGAACCGCGGTCACCTAATATGAGCTTGGACGGCGACGGGCCGGAAACGAAGCGGCCCCGGCGCGACAGTGGCCTGGCCGATCGGCGGTCTCGCTCGCCTCGGCCAAAAAGCCCGCTGAGGGAAAAGCCGTACCGTGAACGCAGTCGCAGCCGTAACCGCAGCCAGAGCCGCGACAGCAGAAGCCATAGTCGAGGTCGCTTCAGTCGCTACAGCAAGAGCCCTGAAGCGTCCCGTGGCCGGCGGGACTCGGATCTCAGGCGCGATAGCTTGGCGACGAGACAGCCGGCACTCGAGTCCTCCTTATCAGCGGAGGCGTCCATCTGGCGTTCACAGTAATGCAGGTGTCCCCGAGACCGGCCCGCGTGATGTGCGCCGTCAGGCGAGCATGTCACAGGAAGAGCGCAAACGCGGGCAACGGCTCTATGGCGACCTGTTTAGTGGACTGGGCCAGCCAACGGCCAGAGCACGCACAGGGCTGGGAGCCGGCGCCACAAGGGGCGGGAGAGGAACGGCGGTTTTAGCTGGGCCGGAGGGTCGCCGTTCAGAGACTACCGGTGACCGACGACCAGAGCGCCCGCAGCAGACGGGGGAAGAACGGCAAAAGCAGGCAGAGCGCCTGGCCAAGCTTGAGCGCATCCGCAAGATAGAACAAGTGAAGCTCGATGAGAAGAAGGCGAGTCGAGCCCTTCTGTCCTCAAGGGTAAAGACGAAAAGTGCTGACAACAAGCAGAATGCATACTATGCACGCCAACGAGCTGGTCCTCGCTCAGAGTCTGCGCACGCGATCTAAACCGGCGCTGGTACGTGATCCTGCTGCCTTGACTGCCTTCTCCTGCATGGTATAAGCAAAGCAAATCAAGTGTTATACTGACAGTGGCTAGTACTACCGTCCATGTAGCTTCACTGAGGCACAGAAACGGGTCGTTGAGGACCAGTTCCGCAGTGCCAAGCGGCGTATCGAGCAAGAAGAGGAGGATTTTGAAAAGAAAAGCAGACACGGCTTGCAGCGCTGGACGTGCGATATTCTCCAAAGCCTGCTGCTCCAGATAAAAACGAGCGAGACGCGGTGCCAGAGGAGGCCGACAGCGACAAGCCGACAGGGTCCGGCAGCTTGGACACAGACATGGCACCGCCACCGACTCAACAGGACGCGACGCCACAGATGCCATGGTTGACGAGACTGATGAGAAGGCACGGCCAGGGCCAAAACCGGGCACTGCTTCGTCTGAGAATCATGCAGGCCACGAGTTTCACGACGATAAGGATAGGGGAATCATGGTGGAAACCGAAGAAGACACGGTCATATACTAGCCATGCTGGTTGATCTTCTCTTCTTTTCTGTCTTCTTCTTCCTTTGACAATGCCGGCAGTAAAACAATACCCACGAAACAAACGAAAAGAAGCGGAGTCTCTTATCCGAGGGACAGCTTTGCAGATCGAATCAAATCAAAAGCAAATCAGAATTCACGCCGGCAGGAGATTGTCAGCCTCAGACACTGCTGGAAAATATAAAAAAAAGGTAGAATGCCTTGGGGCGAAGTAATGCGTCCGTCTGACAAAGTCGATGCGACGGGAGAGATACATCTGGAAAGTTCATTCTACCGGCGAGCCTCGGTCTCATCCATGTCGTCATGTTAATGAGTTGTGAGAAGAGAGCCGTGCCAGCGGTAAATATGAGGTGATGATGATCCGTTTATCTGCTTTCTATTTCTGTCATGTACAGTACCCAAGACACAAAATGCCGCTCGCTAAATACGTTTGCAATAATACGTTTGTAATAATCCAGCATCCTCCACGGCCTAATCTCCCATTCTGCAATCCCCAACAATCTCACAAATACCAACCTCATATTTATTTGCCTACTTCGTTCCCGCGTAGCCCTGGTCCAGCAGCTTCTGCGACCACCGCGCCCTCAGCACCGCGGCAATGGTCTTGGGCTTGCGGTCACGCGTAAAGATGCCCTTCTTGTTGCCGTCGACACGGAAGACGTGGCTGGCGGCGGTCTGGAAGTCGGCAAAGTTCCAGACCTGCTCGCCGACGACGGCCGGCACGCGGTCGTGCACGCGGTGGCACATGTTGTAGTAGCTGACCTGGAAGTCCTCGCTCCAGGGCGCGTTGTAAAAGGACCGCAGGCCGGCCAGCGTGTCGGCGCCGTACTCAGTCATGATGATGGGCTTGCCGTACTTGCGGTCCCAGCCGCGCAGCTCGGCCTCGAACTTGGCCTCGGCCGTGGCGAGGTCGCCCGTGTGCACGTACCAGCCGTAGTAGCGGTTGAGGCACACGACGTCAAAGAGGTCGGCCACGAGGTCGTCGTCGTAGTTGGCAAACATGACGTTGATGTACGCGACGGGGCGCGACGGGTCGAGCTCGCGCGCAAGCGCCACGAGGGGCGCAAAGTACTCGCGCGCGCCCGGCTCGTTGGTGGACGGCTCGTTGGCAATGGACCAGAGCACGACGCAGGCGTGGTTCTTGTCGCGGGCCACGAGCTCACGGATGCTGGCGGCGTGGGCCGCGCGCGTGTCGTCGTTGATAAACTCGGGCGGACCACGTGCACGAGTCCTTGCCGACGCCCTCGAAGAAGCCCGAGTTGACGGCGAGGTTGAGCCCGACGGCCGGCGTCTCGTCAATGACGACGATGCCGTGGCGGTCGGCAAAGTCCATGACCTCCTCGGCGTAGGGGTAGTGCGACGTGCGGAACGAGTTGGCGTTGATCCAGTCCATCAGCTGGAAGTCGTGCACCATGTACGCCGGGTCGTGGCCCTTGCCGCGGATGGCCGTGTCCTCGTGCTTGCCGAAGCCGGTGAAGAAGAACGGTTGCCCGTTGATCAAAAACTGCGTGCCGCGCACCTCGACCGTGCGGATGCCCGTGGCCACGCTGTACGTGTCCAGCATGGCGCCCGCTGCGCTGCGCACCTCGGCGCACAGCTGGTAGAGGTACGCTGCGCCCGGCTTCCAGAGCGTGGCCTTGTCGATGTGCACCGCACCGCGCGCCCCGGCCGCCTCGCCCACAACCGCGTCGGCCTCGTCCCGCACCGTCACATGCACCGTCTCGCCAGCGCCCAGCTCGCTCGTCTGGACGTCGTAGCGGAGGATGCCCGTCGCGCCCTGCACGTCCGTCACCACGGTCACGTCCGCCACGTGCTTCGTCGGCAGGCTGTACAGCCACACGGAGCGCGCCAGCCCGGCGTAGTTGTAAAAGTCGTGAAAGTACTGCTGCCTCTTCTGCCCGCCGGCCTCGACCCGGATGATGCCCGGCGGGATCGTCGTGTTGGTCAGCTCGTTGTTGACGGCAATGGTCAGCCGGAACGCCTCGCCGGGGCGCACGAGCTGCGTCACCTCGGCGTCAAAGGGCGTGTAGCCCCCACGTGCTCCGTCACAAACGTGTCGTTGATGTAGACGCGGCCCTTGTGCGTGGCTGCCTCGATGCGCAAAAAATACCGCTCGTCCCGGGTCCAGCCACGCGGCACCACGACGCGGCGCTGGTAGCACACCCAGCCCACGTGGTTGTGGATTGCCGGTCGAGAAAGATGTCGTTGTAGCTGGCCGGCACGGGGGCCTCCAAGCTGCCGGGCAGCGCGGCTGTCCAGGGCGCCTCGGTCTCGAGGCTGTCGCGCACGAGAGCAAACTTCCAGACGCCATCCAGGGACACCAGGTCGCGGGTTGCGGTCGACTGGGGCCGGAGCATCTTGACGGTGGCGGGATGGCAAGACAAAACAGCAGTGGTGCGTTGCGGAGTCGGTGCGTCGGCAAGAGGAAGGGGAAGGGCAATGTCGTGTGTCTGGCCGAGTCAATGCTGGCAGCAGACGGCTGCTGCCTCCAAACGCCGGTTTAGTCTTATAGTGGCAAAGGAGGTAGCCGCAAGGTAGCCGCGGGCGCCGGCATTCGGCAAGGGCACGGAAGAATGCTTGCTGCTTTCCACAAATCACGTCCTGTGTCGCATCGGACTTTCGTGTATTAAGGAATTCTCCAACCCGTTAGCATCATGGGTCACGGCGCTCTGTGCTGCCTACAGGCTGGCCGACTGACCCGGTCAGCTGGTGCGCCCGGGTAAGGGATTCCGGAGACGGCCATTCGCCGAGGGAAGGACCGTTCCCGGTGCGGGGCGGCCCCCAACAAGCCCAACAAGGAAACAACACCTGCGTAATGGCACGAAGGAAGGTAGCCTTACCGATTTACCCACGAATCGTACGCGCCAGCAAGCAAGGTTTGTCCCAGGAAGGAATCGAAAAAAGGATAAAAAACGGGAGGAAGCTTGATGTAATATAAGCCTCGGAAACCACGCGTCTGCAGGCGTCTGCAGGCGTGGGGATGCGGAGGGATCCTGGGGAACAGGTCAGGGGGACCGGGTCAGGTTGTGGGGAGACACGGGGCTGAGAATGAGAAAAGAAAAGGAAGAAAGAGGAAGAGGAAGCAAAAGAAATCAAAAGACATCAAAAGAAATCAAAAGCCAGCCTGTTCCTGCGTTCACGATATGTTCTGTCTCGTCTTTTTTCTTCTTCCTCACCAAGACTGCCTCCGTTTCCGAATATCGTTGCACCTTCTCAGCCTATATGCTTCCCCGTCGACTTTGAACAATGAACAGTCCCAAAATTGAGGCCGTGGGTGCCCAGAGGTGACGGCAGACGTGGTCCCGGTCGAGGATGTCTTTGCCGAGAAGCAGGATCTCGTCAACGACGACGAGGCTCTCAAGTTCCTGGACGGCCATGTGATCCCGTGACGCCCGAGGAGGAGGCGGCCGTCTTGCGCAAGATCGACTGGCGCATCATCCCGCTGCTGATGACCATCAACTGCATCCAGCTGATTGACAAAGTCGTAAGTGCCAGGTTATGACTTTTGTTTTGAAAAAAGGAAGAAAAAAAAAGAAACGGCCACTGATAGACATCTTGCCAGACCATCTCAACTGCGGCTACCTACGGCCTCATCACCGAGGCGAACCTTGTTGGACAGGACTACAGCCTGCTGGTCACCTGTTCTACATTGGCTACGTTGTGGCCGAGTATCCCAGCATGTACCTGATGCAGCGCTTTCCCACCGACAAGTACATTACCGTCAACTTTGTTTTATGGGGTACGAGTTGTTCCTCTCCCCTCCCCTCTTTTTTTTATTTCTTCTTCCCCCCTCACAGCATGCTGACAATGATCCAGGCATTGTGCTCTCCTGCACCGGCGCTGCCACCAACTTTGCCGGCCTCGCCGTCTGCCGTATTCTCCTGGGCGTGTTCGAGGCGGCCGCTCAATGCCGGCATGATCATGGTCACCTCCGCGTGGTGGACCAAGGAGGAGCAGCCCCGCCGCCTGGGCCTCTGGTACAGCTCGACGGGCCTCGTGAACCTGGTGGTCGTGCTCGTCTTCTACGGCGTCGCGCACATTGAGGTTCCGGGCATGTTCCCCTACCAGTGGGTCTTTATCATCAGCGGCCTCGTCACCGTGCTGTTCGGCGTCAGCCTGTGGTGGCTGCTGCCCGGCTCGCCCATGACCTGCCGCTTCCTCGACGACCGCCAAAAGACCGTTGCCATCCAGCGCATCGTCAACAACCAGACGGGCATCAAGAACGCGCACCAGAAGCGCTACCAGGTCGTCGAGGCCCTCACGGACCCAAGGTGTGGATCCTGGTCTTTTGCGTCTTCTTCCACAACATGACCAACGCCCTGCAGACCTCCTTCACCGGCCTCATCATCAAGGGCTTTGGCTACAGCACCTACAAGACTCTGCTCATGACCATGCCCCAGAGCGCCATCGCCGGCATCTGCTGCCTCGTCGTCACCTGGTTCCTCGGCAGCAAGTACGGCCAGAACATGCGCATCCTGCTCTGCGTCGTGTGCTACCTGCCCGGCGTCGTCGGCACTGCCGTGCTTTACACGGTCCCGTCAACAGCGGCACCCTGTCCGTGCACCTGTTTGGCATCTACTTTATCAACACCATCACCACGTGCGCCGGCATCATCTACTCGCTGATGGCCTCCAACGTCGGCGGCTACACCAAAAAGTCCATTGCCAACACCATGGTCTTCATCGGCTACTCCGTCGCCAACATCGTGTCGCCGCAGACCTTCCTGGCCCGCGAGGCGCCCCGGTACACCACCGGCGTTGCCGTCACGCTGGCCTCCTTTTGCGCCGTCATCGTGCTCCTGGTCGTCTTGTACTTTATGTACGTGGCCGAGAACCGGCGCCGCGACCAAGACGCCGCGGGCACGCCGCCCATGACCGAGGACGAGCGGATGCGCACGGCCTTTCACGACTTTACCGACAAGGAGAATCGCATCATGCGCTACGCCCTGTAGGGGGGGAGGGAGGCGATGTAAGCCCATCTGTATGCGTAGGAGACAAATGCTGTTGTGGTGAAGTTGGAAAGACGCCTGCATTCTTCCATTCTTCAAGATAGCACGCCATGCCGACGCAGCGACCTGAATGTAGAGAGCCATTAAACGGAGAGTGAATAACGGTTACTATATTGTTGTATACTGTTGTATACTGTTATATACTGTTATGTTTTGTTATGAATACTTTAGGATGGAAACAACTCTGTGCCGCCGGCAGTTACTCAACTTTATAGACCGCTTCCTCCAAAACACCATAGTCCACAGAGACCGTTTGGCACGAGATCCGGCGCGTTGGCCAAAAAAATCCTTGTACACGTCGAGGTCGGCACCGTCATTCAAGGCAACGGTCCTGCGAACATCTATGGAAAGCTGCGGGCTACATTGCTGCCGAGGTTGGGCGGCTCGCAAAACGGAGCACCCTCGCCGAGACCAGCGGCAATCGACGTGAATGACGGCAATAAATGAAGAGCTGGATAATATAGCTTGTGGCAACAATATTCCGGGAGCATAAGCACCCGACATAGCACGAAGTGTGCTCCCCAGTGATCGACCTGGTTTTTCTCGCAGCGCGTGGCGAGCGGCCTATTCCGTTTCAGGGACAGGGCACAACCAGGGGATTGGTTCACTAACAAGGCCCTTGCCGCGAATCAGCACGGGAAGCTGACCTCAGCCGCGAAGATGGCAACCACGACCGCCTGCTGCCAAACGTGACAGCCTTACAGGCTTATCCATAGGGAAGGCACGCATCACAAGGCGCAGTGTCGTCATACGCTCTTTCCGGATCTGTTTCACTCTCTGGTCACATGCTAGATACGCCGGACGTTCCTTCCACTTTTGCTTCTGTCTGTGTTCTTTCCGGTATTTTTGTGTTTTGTGTGTTTTTCTGGGTCTTTCCTATGTGACTGCCTGGCGCCTTCTGTTCCCAGTTGTCGTTCGTAGCCCCGATCTACGCCACGCCTGCCAGAACTTGGGGTGGGGAAAACCGGAGGGGCCCGCCGCCTGCCCTAATCCCGAACTACGCTTGTGTTGTCATCCTCCACGTTAAACGCTCAAACCAACCAAAGTCAAAGTCCACCACTACCACCACCGCCGCCGCTGCCCGGCCACCGCTCCCACGACACGCGCGCGTGCTCACCGATCCGATCCCGCCGCCCCGATTCCAGAAAGTCGTGACGTCTATTTCCTTGTTTCCTGGTCGCCAGCGCCCGCCTAGCCTCGTCCAACGACGTGTGCTTCGATCAGCACCTCCCGCTCCTCGTCCGCAACACAACCGCAGGCTGTTTGGCAGTCTCGATCCTCGCAGCTGGTCCCAGCCCATATAGGGAGGGCTGCGCTGCCATCCAACATCGGCCTGCCTTGCGACCCAGCCCAGACACACCTCCCACACCTCCCAGACCATCGCCACCGAATCGCACACAACGTCCCCTATCAGCTCCGAAATCGCCCGGGCATGCCTCGCCTCTCCATCATGGACCAAGATCCGCAGCATGTTTACCAAGAAGAAGGACGACGCCGGCCGCGACGGCTCCGGCTATGTCTCCGTCCGGGATGAGCGCATGCCTCTCGCTCTCGAGGAGGAGGACCGCAGCAGCTACTGCTCGTCGTTGCAGGAGGGCGACCTGGAGGACGAGGCCGGTGCCGCGCCCTTTTCGTGGTTCGAGTACAGCATTTTTTGTGCTGATCGGCGTCGCCATGCTGTGGGCCTGGAACATGTTCATGGCTGCCGTGACCTACTTTCAGGTGCGGTTTGCCCAGGACAAGTCTATACTGGCCATCTTCCAGTCCACCATCATCTCTGTGTCGACATGCACCAACCTCGCGGCCATGCTCGTCTTGACCAACATCCAATACTCGGCATCCTACCCGTTCCGGATCAACACGGCTCTCTTTATCAACGTCGTTGTGTTCTCCCTGCTGACGGCGTCCACGTCCATCTTTTTACACATTTACACCAGCGTGTACCTGTTGTTCCTCGTCCTCATGGTGGCGGGCTCTGCCTGGGCCTGTGGCCTTTTGCAGAACGGCGCCTTTGCCTATGCCGCGTCCTTTGGTCGCCCGAGTACACACAGGCCATCATGGCTGGCCAGGCATTGCTGGTGTGCTGCCTCCACTGGCGCAGATGCTCACTGTGCTCGTCTTCCCACCACCGCCGCCAGGCCCAGCATACGTTGGCGTGGAGCCTCGGCATGTGTCCCCGGACTATGACGTTGTGGCCAAGGCCGGCACTGCTGCATTTTACTACTTTTTGACGGCCGTCATCATCTCCGTCGCCACCCTCGTGGCCTTCCAGCCCCTGACGCGCCGCCACGACCGCATCGTCGAGAAACCGCATGGCCACGGCCTTGTCCGAGAGCCTGGCATCCGTCGAGGACGCCGAGCGTGCTGCCCGCAAGGTCGTCAGCCTCAAGACGCTCTTTTTCAAGCTGCACTGGCACGCGTTGGCCGTGTTCACCTGCTTTGCCGTCACCATGTTCTTCCCCGTCCTGACGCCAAAGGTCTTGTCCGTGCGCCAGCCCACGGGCACAGACGGCGCCAGCAGCAGCCCGGCGTCCCTGCCGTCATTCTGCAGCCGCCAGCCTACATCCCGCTCGCCTTCTTCTTCTGGAACCTGGGCGACTTGCTGGGGCGCATGTCCACCATGCTGCGCGTGCCCGAGGCCCTGCAGCGGCGGCCGGCGCTGCTGTTTGCCTTTGGCATTGCGCGCCTCCTGTTCTTGCCACTGTACTTTTTGTGCAACATTGCGGCCGCGGCGCCGTGATTGACAGCGACCTATTTTACTGTTGCTCGTGCAGCTGCCGTTTGCCTCAGCAGCGGCTGGCTCAGCTCCACGGCTATGATGACGGCAGGTGACTGGGTCGAGGACGGCGAGCGTGAGGCCGCTGGTGGCTTCATGGGCCTGTGCTCGTGGCAGGCCTGGCCACCGGCAGCTTCCTGAGCTTTTCTGTGACGCACATTTGAAATGTGTTGTCTTTCCTACTGAATTTCTGCTTTCCTTTTTTGGTTACGAGTGGTTCATTCGCACGAGGTTATGAAGCTTTTATCTCTCTCTTTCTCTCTTTCTCTTTTTTTTATACTTTGCATGTCCCGCGTTTTTCTCGCATTTGCGCGTTGTCATTATACACGGCATATGACTTTAATTTCTTTTCATGCATTTTGTCTCTTCTTACACCGACTTTAGCGCTGCGTTTGTTTCTATAAAGACATTCTGATACCACGGCAGCACCAAGTGCGCCATTTACTTTCAGTTTTCACCTTTAGATCCGTTTTGCATATAAATTTCATATCATCTTCATTCACTGTGCTTGCAGCCCAACTCTGTCTCAATCCAAACAACAGACCGCCTGTGATACTGTGCCATATTACGCCATCCGCGTGAACATTTCAAAAAAGGAAAAGGAAAAGGAAAAGGAAAAGAAAAAAAACTCCCCAAAACACCATGTTCTTTCACGCCTCCAAGATACATAAGATGGTAACCTAGGGCAGACATGTTGACATCAGACGAACGATATTCATGTACTCAAAATGGTCCAAAACGCCACCCCGTACCGGAATCCAAAATCCGCCCAGTTCAGAAACCCCCAGCCCAGTATTAAATCTGCCCTCGTGAAAGGTAAAGCCGGTTCTATCACCACTATAAGATGATGCCCGTTCCAAGATACCAGTTCCTCAATGATGTAAAACTCCATGCCTAACTGTCCCTTGTAGTACTACAGACAAAGGAAATAGAGAATGTTGGTGAAAAAAATAGGAAACGTGGAAACAATGCTAATGCAACAAGATATATGAGATATGCGAAACACTCGAGGGAAAAAAAAACGACGAGATAGGAAAGTCACTGCAGCTGTGCTGTGGTTGTGGTTGGTGGTGGTTCACTCCCACTGTCTCTCCAGCCAGCACTGCGTCTGCTGCCGCGGTCTCAGTACCGAGATAGTAACCGCCCGCGAGCAGGGCTCGTTCCTGTTCTTGCCACCGAGCCAGCTTGTGACGGCGTTTTTGCGGTCAAGGTCACCCAGCTTGGCTGAGATCGCTGCGGGCTGGATGGGGCAGTACCGTCGCTGGTTGTAACCCGTAGAAGCACGTGCAGTCTCGCAGGGGTCATGGGCCGTCTGCAGCCGGTCAAGAGACCAAGAGCGAAGCATTGCCGTCAGACACTGGTCCCTCTAGTGTCACAGACAGCGCGCCGTGGGGGTCAAACTCGGCCTGGGATGGCCGCTATGCGACGAAAGATGTCTGTCGTAGCGCAGCCAGCGGACAATTGCAGGACGCGCCTTGAGTAAAGCCATGGACGGCGCCGAAGAAGACTTGCCGGGCAAAGAGGCAGGAGACCGCGAAGAAGACGATACCGCAGAGCTCATGTGCTGGCAGACATAGTCCCACAGTGCAGCATCAAGCGCGGCCCTCCTCCCGCGGCGTCATGGGGGGGTCGGCAACCAGAAACCAAGGGGCACGTTTGACTTTATGGGGCTCGCCGCACCTTCTTGCAAGGCCCGACCGGCCGTGGACCCTTTCGCTCTGGATGGAGCTGCCGCCGCCGCTGACCGCTGCCGCTGCGAGTGCACACGTACGCATCGGTGCGCCCCGGACGGGGCGCTTGGCGATTGGACCAACCACTTGGGCTTGCACTGGATGGTTGTGGTAGTCGAGGGATTGGGCGATCTTTTGCAGGCTGACGTCATGTCTTCGACCAGCAAGGCCACGTCAAGCATCGACAGCCACACGCGTGCCCACCCAGTCCGGGCGGCTGCGACGGCCACGGTCCATGTCCGCCAGCAGATCATTGAGAATGGCGCTCACGCCTGACGAGACAATGCCCCGAACCAGATGCTGGCCGACAAGCCATTCGGTCCCCACCAGCGGGCGCAAGACGTCGGAATAGAAGGCATGATGCTCGAGGCATGTGGTGGGGCCAACGCCTGGGCCAGCCTTGGAATGCGGAGGAGGTGCGCCGACAGGGGTCCTGCATCACCTGCCGGTGTGCCTGTGCCGTTCTCGCCGTTGCTGCCGTTGCTGCCGTTGTTGCCGTTGCTGCGTCTGCCATTGGCGATATCGTTGGCCGGCGTCACGCAAAAAGACGGGCATTGGCCGATCCCTCGCCGACAAAGGTGCACGTCACGGCAGACGGCATGCTAACGATCTGCAGTGGGGTGGACTGCTGCTGCAGGTGCGCGGCTGGCGGGGGCACAGACTGCCGTGCTTGTGACCGCAGGTGCGGCAGATGCGCGGCGACAGCGCCGGCGACGTGGCAGAGACATAGCGCCGGCCATTGAGCGTGTCGTCGTCGACCGTGTCCGCTTCGGCGGCCATAGGAGGGCGATGTTGTGTTGTGGCGAGGCGGCAAACAGAGGCAATGCGGGGGGGAATGAGGAGAGGAGAAGAAGGGGAACGTAGAGGAGACAACAAGGAAGCGACGTAAGGACGCGGCAGGAAAAAGAAAAGAAAATAGAAAAAATAGAAAAAAAAAGGCTGAAAACAGGGAGCTAACGAGCTGAGGAGAGGATTCGCAGAATTAAAAAGACAAGACACGGCTGCCAAGACGAACGCCGATGGCGTGTGGAGAGGACCAGAGAAAACCGAGCGAGCGAAAAGAGGAACAAGAAAGGGGCGTGGTGTTGACGATAGTCGCCGTTATGATGCTGCTGTTGGCGAACGAGGCGAAATTGAGAGCAGATTGAGAGAGCGGAGGTTCTCAAGAGAAAAATTTCGGTTTGCAGCAGGATGGCAGCGAAATCGGCAAACGAGGCAGGCGCAATCGATGTCATCTGGGGGTGGAAGGCGCGGGCCCATTACGTGAGAGCTTGTCGCGGCTAACTGGGCTAGGAGGGCAGGCACATGGGAGGAGGCAACACAGTTTCCGTTTTAGGCAAGTGCCTGTCAATATACACAGCGACGGTACATGTACATTTTGCATTAGTACAGTCGAATATTGGCCAGTCTTTCTGCGGGTTTCTCGCCTGCACAAATTGCCAAGCGGCCGTTCTCGTCAGATGGCGGAACAGCAATTTATTGGCTGGGGTCTCGCTCTTGCCTTTGCCAGGCTTGGCCTGTCTTGCATGCTTACGATCTCATCTCCCGTTTCCCACATCTCACGTCTCGCTACTTTTTTGTGTTCCTGTGCCATGCCGCAATTATATGTGCAATGTGTGTATCGCACTACATGTATTGCTACCGATACGACATATGCGACTGTGGCAAAGCGATGCAGAGGCAGATGCAAGGGGCCGAGTTGAGGAAGGCGGCTGGCGATACAGTGCAGGCGGGCTGGCGTGGGATGGAAGCGAGGAATGGAGGCTTACCGGTAGCAACGTCGTAGGCGCTGAAGATGCCATTTCGGGACAGACGTGCACGCGGTTATGGCGGACGCACACGAAATGAAAATGCAAGGCAAGCGCAACCCGATAATGTGAAAATGCAAAAAAGGAAAGAGCGAGCAGCAACACTTTAGCGCGTTGTAGGATAAAGGTAGCCTGCAACCAGGCGCCTAGCTGTATTAAAAAAAGGCGTACAAGGTGTTTGTTGACATTTATTGCTGCGTCGTGATATCGTCACGAGACAAATATAGCAACGCGTCACTGCCACGCGCACGGCTGCAGGCCCAGCTCGTCATGCAGGGCTATCGCATCTCGTCATCGGCAGGGGCTCGCTTTGCGCGCCTTCCCAATGCTCGCTTCTTACTCGCTGCAACTTGGGCAGGAGCTGCAGAGGCTGCAGGTTCGTGGGAAGGAGGCATGCATGAGCCAGCCTGGCGAATCCAGGAGAGCAAGAAAGGAGGAGCAAAACCACCGCCAGCCTGGTCTTACCTGCCTGCCTGTGTGCAGGAACGAGGGCGACTGCCCAAACAGGCCCCGTGCCAGGCCGTCTACCGTCACGGGCCGCGCGACCAACTCGAATATCTCGTACGGCAGCCGCGTTCCTGCCCTAGCTGCTTCCTTTCTTTTCTTCCTTCTTTCCTTCTTTCTTTTTTCTGTACTCCTCACACATTTGAAACGACAAGGCTGCTTTCTACTCGTATATGCTCCCCATGCTTATCGTCTCGCTCGCAGCCCTCGCCCAGGCAGGCATCCGGTCCGGTCCGCAGTAGGCTGCTGCATCGTCCAGAAGCGCCTCTCACTATCTATCTCGGCAACAGCATGATTAACCTTGCGTCGTCGGCCTTGTTCTCGTTTCTCGTGTCTCCCGTCTTCCTGACTTGCTGCTGCCATCGCGACCCCTCACCTGGCCTCGCACTCTTATCACGGCGCTTCGCCTGCAGGCTCGCTGTGCGGTCCACGCTTACTGCTCCTGATGCTGCCTGAGGGTCTGCCCCTCCTGTCTCCATCGACTGCACTTGTCCCCTTCGTCTTCCTTTTCCGGCCTCGGCGCTGCAGACCCTTGCTTCGACGGATCCGCTACCCCGCTGTCCGAAAAGGCGGTAAGTGGTTTTTTTTTTTTTTTTTTTTAGTTCTGTGTTCACGTTGTGTGTCTCTGTGTGGATCGTCTTGATGGGCACCGTCACCGCCATCTCCTCCCTGCATACGCTCCGGCCGCGATTCGTCTCGCCGCATTCTGCATGTTTCACAACAACACTGCACGTCTCGTCCGGCCGGTGTACATATTTGGTGGACAAAAAGACAAAGCTCTCGACGTATAGCCCGTCTCTTGCTCGTTGCTCTCGTTGGAATCTTGCTGCCCTTTGTTTGTGGTCAGCTTGCGGACGGTCACGAGTCCTCATAGCCACCTTACGAGCCTGACAAGCTTGAAGAGCCTGAAACACAATCATATGCACGCTGCAAATTTGTGACCGTCGCCGTCACCGCCACCGCCACGCTCTGGCCTGATCGTCGTGCACCCTCCAAGTCCTTGTTTTCCGGTTCTTGCTTGGTTCGTCTCTGCACAAGGCCACTGGCATCAGCCAGTCAGCGTAGCCATGTCCGATCCGCCCACAAATCGTGAGGTTTGTCTCCCCACCGCTAAGCCATCGCCTACGTTTGTATTCGCCCTCTAGCCGAGACCCCTTTGCGCTCGCCTCTCTTTTTTTCTACTCTCAAAAGCGTTGGGCACACACCTCATCCATCTCTGCCCTTCTCTCTAGTTCTTTCTGCTGCATGCACCCTGCACCGGAGGTCCAGTTTGGTCACACTAATGCGTCCTGCTGCTCTCGATGCTGCGTTGTCGTTGTTGGCAGTCGTCCGTCGCTTTTCCTGCATGCACTACATAACGCAGTAGCAGCTCCACGTCAGACCATACGATCCATGTCGTCTGCAGTCTATTTGTAGCGTTCCGCCCAGACAGACATTGTAAGAGAACAACAGCATCACCTTGACCGGCCCTTGACTGGGACGGCGGTGGGTGCGTCACGTGCCGGACACAAAATCAGGCTCCAAGTGTCAGTGCTGTTTAGTGCTGCTTGCGAGTGCTCTCAGTGCTCAAGCAGTTAACAGTTGTGCTGTTGTTGGTGCTGTGGAGGCGGGGGAAAGTGTGGGAATTTACGGGACGAATTTGCTTGGGTGGCGGGCAAACTGAAAAAAAAGGGAGAAAACAGCAGGAAAACGAAAATCCAAGGTGAAAAACTTTTTGGAGCATCTGCCCGCCAAAACCACAAAAAAAAACAGTCGACTATAACGACGCGTCGTCATTGGCCAGACCAAACTCCTCCCCTGTAACTGAGTATTGCTACAGGGCCTGTAAGAAGGTCTGCGCCTGCCAATTCCCTCACGCCACTCCCTGTTTCCCGCAGCATGCTGTTACGAGTACTGTAGCGCATGATTCGCGCACTGGCGGTTGCTCCTTCCCTGCTGAGTGCAAACTTTTTTCTTCGCTCTGCTCTCCGCCTCTCCGGCCCTCTCCGCCTCCACCTTTTTTTGTCCTTGTTCCTTCCCTCCAGCCTATCTCCACCACACAAACTCGTTTTCGGCCGGCAGTGCATCGCTTCTTTTCCCTCTCCTGCGTCCTAAATATCCTGTTGTTTTATCGTATTTATTTTTGTTCCTGCAACGGATTTCCGGTGTTGCCCTTTCCCATTCCCAGCCAGCTGGCTTTCCTGTTCCGTTCTGTTTTCGGTCCCTCTCGGTCTTTCCTTCCTCCTCTCTGGTCCCTCTTCACATCGACACACCATTCGTACTTTACTCTCCTGACGGGTCCAGTGTATTTTGTATTTCTCGTGATACCTCCGTTTTCTTCCCCTTCCAGCCACTCCTTTCTCCTCTATTCCCCTTCTTCCCATATTGCCGTCCGGACCAGCTTCAACGCTGTTTCCACCGCCGCACCGCGTTCCCACCGCTTCAACACCACTTTGATATCACCCCACCGGGCCTTGCGAACGCCACCTGCTCCAAGGCGGCTGACCTCGACAACTCCTTTCGGTTGCTTGCCTTTGACGACAGACGATACCGATGATCTCGCCAACAACGCCGACGTCCCTGGCTTCGATCAACGCCCACCTAGAAGCTCCTCCATTTCCTCCAGCTACCGCCCACACGATGCGAGCACATCATAAACAAAACTATCGAGACAACCGGACTGCCGCGCCGTCCGTGGGAGGAACCGAACAAAGGAAGACGACGAGACTGGCGCATAGCCGCCCTCGACGACGACGACGACGGCACGCTCTTGCTCTTGCTCCTTTCCGCCCTCCGTGCTGAAACCACACCGCCGCTGCCAGCATGGCGTTCAACTTCAACTGGTCGCCCCTCGCGGCCGACGCCAGCTTCTACCAGCGCGCTCGCGGATGCTGACGACTGGCCCTCAACAAGTCGCCCAAAGCCGCCCATTATCGTCGACGACATCATCGTCACCGAGTTCAACCTGGGCTCCGTGCCGCCAGACCTCGAGATCCTGGAGATTGGCGACATTGCTGCCGACCGGTTCCGGGGCATCTTCAAAGATGTGCTACGCGGGCGACGCATTCTTGAACCCTCAAAACACGCGTCCAAGTGAGTGTTTCCAGCCGTTGTTCTGTATTACTCTTTTTTTTCCCTGTTTTCCTCTTTCTTGTCCCTTTTCCCGTTTCTTTCCACCCCCTTCCAGGATGCAGGCTGGAAGTGGACCCATGCAAGCGGTGAAAGATCGTTGCGATTAGGTCCATTTTCTCTCCTCGTCAGGCTCTGGGAGTCAATGGAAATGGGGCATAGCCACGCTGCATCGTCGCGATCTCTTTACGCGCCCTCGTTTCCTTGTTTTGCTGTTTACTCCATCTTGCCCCTACACCTTCTTCCCACATTCCAGCAGCTCCCGTGAAACCGGGACTTGCGCTGTTTTGCATGAATTTTGCAATTTGCACTCGACAGGGATTCGCGCAATTCTGTCGTCTTATCTGGTTCCTTTTATTGCTCATTTCCTTTTTTTTATGTTTACGAGAAAGGCCTTACCGCCTTTTCCCGTTTTGCGTCGAAATGGCGCTTTGCGTCATCGCCTTTCCCTCCCTTAGTTTGCAGCTGCTAATACAAACCTCGAATTGCGATAGCCAACCCACTCAACACATATCTCTCCTCCAAACCGTCCTTCACATCACCAGGACCCTCGCAGCCGCCTCCGGCCTCACCATTCCACTCCAAATCACCCTCTCCGAAATCAAACTCTCCGCTTTCATTATTGTCGTCTTTTCAAAACAAAAAGCCTTACGCTCGTATTCCGCAATGATCCCCTCGAATCCCTCAAGGTCTCGTCGACCTTCGACTCCATCCAGTTTCGTTAGGGACTACCTGCAACGGACGATCGAGGGCAAGCTGCCGAGACCTGATGATGGACGAGCTGCCGGCCATTATCCACCGCCTGTCACTGCAGCTGTGGTCGCCCGACCAGGCGCCAAAAGATGACGACGCAACAGCAAATGCCGACGACGACGATGGCGAGATCCCGCATCAACCCCGCTCGCCGATGCGCCCTCGGACGCTGTTGACGTCAACGGCAACCTCATCGACGCCGGCGAGATCCCGTCACTCTCTACGACAGGCAGTCCCGAGTCCCAGTCTTTTGTTCTCGCAAAAGAACCTCTTGCGCCTCGCCGCCCTCACAAACTCGCACCGCACATTGTCACTGTTCACGCCGGGTATCCGCGAGGCCGGTGTTCCGCGCGTGGGCTGGGCCCTCGGATCGCCAGGACACGCCGACCGGCGGAAACAACAGCCGCCGTTTGCAACCCCCGTCATTATCGCGCGGCAACTCGTTCACGGCCGCAGCAACAAACACGACCGCGTCTACGACAACATACACGTTCTCCGACACCGGCAGCCAGGTCCACGGCCACCTGCCATCACGGCCGTCCATGGTCAACCTCAGCTCGGCAACAACCGGCCTTTCTTTGGGCGCCAACAGCCAGCGGGCAAGTCGTATGCTAATGGCCGCAAGAAGAAGACGCGTGTTGTCAACTGCCGCAAGAGCAGCGGCAGCAGCAAGGGCGTCGCCGGCAGTGCCCCCGTCAGTGAAGCCGGTGACACGCGCATCCGACAGCGTGTCTGTCCAGGCCCCTTGTCTGCAAGCCGATCAATGCAGGCATCCATTCCGAAGAGGACGAGACACAGCTGATGCAGGACGAGCTGCTTGCACAAACAGCTGCGCGCTTGCTTCTATCCAACAGCCAGGCTCCACTAACCAACCTCACCAACTTCGCGCGGCTCTGGCCAACAACCGGGTGCACTTGCACGAAACCAAGGACAACAAGGCAGAAAGCCCAGTACCCGCGCTCGGCCACACCAGCAGCAGCATCGCGTCCTGAAGTGACCCGGGCAGGTGTGCCGGTGGGTGGCCTCTTTGAGGCGCCGCTGACGTCTGCCATGTTTGTCTCCGTCAAAGGAGTCGGCCCCGGCAGTCTCCTCGCCATTGGCAGGAGCACCTATCGCGCCACAGTCGGCGACATTCTCGGACTCGTCGCCAGTCATGGAAAAGACTGGATCATGAAGATGGCGAGCGAAATTGCACGCCGCGTCTACGACGAGAACCGGAAGAACCCGGTCTTTTGGATCGACCGGGACAACGCCACTCCACCAGCATACGAAATTGACAAGTACATGCTACTCTATAAAAAAAATGGTTTTTTTTCTGTTTTCTGCATCCTGTTTAGCCCTCTTATTTTCCCACTCGTTCTTTCACCTGCATATAATCTTTTTGTCAGCCTTGGCGCATCTCGTCCCTCTTTTAGTTTTCTTTTCTTTTCGCTTCTTTCCATTCGCACAGTCGCTTATTGACAGGCGCATTTACACGTTTACGCCCTCTTTTTGGGATAGGATGATGACCATGATAGACAAAAAAAAACCAAACCCATGATGAACTATGAAATGAAACCGGAAACAAATATACGAAATTGACAAGTACATGCTACTCTATAAAAAAAGCAACGTGATGTGCGCAGAGATGTATTGTTGACTTTCAAAAGTCCAATAATACGTGCAGAATATGGCAAATGAAAATCAAAAGGAGTCCTCGGTATCCCATATTTACTCCAAAATCAAACGATGCTCACCCTAAGATCTCTCCTTTCTCCTGTCTATTTGTTCCTCCATCTCAACGGCCACAGCGCAGGACGCCGCTCGGGCCGTGCCGTGGTTGGCCTGCCACGCCGCCTCGAAGCAGGTCCGGCGCGGCGTGAGCTGCTGCGGCGCAATCCCAGGCGGCGCACATGCTAAAAGGCGCCTGTGCCAATGGTCATGGTCTGGCCCATGATGATGCACTCGCTGACACGCCTCGAATGCGGTCCCGTCTTTCATGCCGGCCGCCGCCTTCGAACAAGTGGTCGGGCGTCTTCTTCAAACGAGCCAGGTGCCAGCACACTGTCGCGCATTTTGGACATGCCGAACCGCGTAATGCCCAGGACTTCGCCCTTGTACGTCATCCACGTCGGCCAGCAGCTCCATGTGCCGCGGGTCGATACCATGCCACCCATGACCTCGCTAATCTCGACGGCAATCGACGTGCGTGCGGCTAATGCCCAGCACGTCGCGGCACTCGAGGATGCTGTTGGACGTGGTACGCGTGCCGATCACGCCCTCGGTGATCATGCAGTCGCGCAGGCCGTAGCCCTCGACAAAGACAGTATTCTCGCTCTGCTCCGACGTCTGGATAATGCACGTTGTGCGTCGGCGTAGCCCGAAATGGGCACCGTGGGAAGCATCCGCCGCAGGTAGTTGACGCGTAGCAGCAGATCCGCCGTCTCTTCGGTGCCCGTTCGTGCTGGCAGTCGCCTTGCCGGCGCCGTATGCAGGGCCGGTACCCGTAGCAGCTGCCGTGGCTCTATTCTTGGCGGCACGCTTCGCGGCAGCAACATCGACGTAGTCGTTGGGCACAACCAGCGTGATCGTGTCGCGGCTGTAGTCAAGCTCAATCGTCTTCTCGTCCACCTTCATCTTCTTCTGGCGGCAGATGCGCTGCGCAATGTCGCCCAGACCAATCTCCAGGTGCATGTCCATCAGCGCCTGGCGGTCAAATCTTGAGCACGACCCGGCCAGAAAAACGTGCCCCATTCGTCCTCAAGTGTACTGCAGGATATCCGAAATATACGTCTTCTCGATACGGCCCTTGACAATGCGGGCCGCCTCGATTTGCTTGTTGTTCTGCAGCGGGCACTTGATGACGGGCGTACTGATTTTCTTGGACGCGTTGATAATTTCCTTGATACGCGGGACACCCTGCCGTCTAAACTCATACCGGCGACACCAGCAAAATGGAACGTCTTCAGCGTCATCTGCGTACCGGGCTCACCAATCGACTGCGCGCCAACAGCACCGACAGCGTGACCGGGCTCCACATGGGCCAGACGGTACTTGTCGATACAGAGCTTCAGGAAGAACTCGAGCGTCTTGCGAGAAACCTTGGCCACGCGCTCAACCCGCTGTAGCTGTGCCGGTCGGCAGTGGTATCGGCGCCGCTGTCGTTGTTCCCGCCGACAAGGCCACCCAGAGCACGTGCCTTGGACAGCTTCACGGCCCGTTTGCGCACATAGTCGGCACCGTCTCGATGAACATGCGCGCACCCTCCAGCAGATCCAGGTTGCGGTCGGTCTGGTCGTTATAGTCAAGGACTTCGTCGTGACGAGGTCGTGACGCGTATTTTCTTTTGCCGTTCGCGGTCAAGAATCTCCTCGCATATCGACATGATCTCGTCGGGAAGCAGTGTCGGGTCATCGTTGCTGAATGTGACGGCCTCTGCGTGCGTCCACGTCCGGTCAAAGTGCACAGGCACCGCCGAACCCTCCATGTTGACGGATCGAGGCGGTCCGCACCGAACTGGAACTGGACAATGCCACCAGACGAAGTGCGCACCGTGTTGTCGTACTGCGTCGAGAGATCCTCCAGACACTTCATGAGACGACGGGACATGTAGCCCGTTTCCGCCGTCTTGACGGCGGTATCGACCAGACCTTCACGGCCGGAGATGGCGTGAAAAAGAAACTCAGTCGGGACGAGGCCAGAATAGAAGCTGTTCTTGACGAAGCCTTTTGAGGCGGGTTGGCGCGTGTTCTTCTGGAAATGCGGCAGACTGCGGTCCTGGAAGCCATCCGGCACACGCTGGCCACCGATAATCTGCTGGCCGACACAGGCCACCATCTGGGCAACCGTTGATGGCCGAGCCCTTGGAGCCAGAGTTGGCCATGGTCAACGGCGCATTGTGCCGGCTGAGCGTCTCCTCGCACTTCTCACCGGCCTGCTGCCGGACCTTGCTCAGAATACCAGAGATGGCGTTCTCCAGCGTCTGTTCAGGGTTGCAACCGGGGCGCCTTCTCGAGCTTGCCGGCCTTGAAGGTCTCGATGAGGGAGTCGCACTGCTTGTTGGCCTCCGTCACGAGATCCTCCTTTTTGGACTTGAGCTCTTCTGTTGGGAACACATCAAACACGCCAATGGAGAAGCCAAAGTTGCCCAGGAAGCGCGCGCACAGCTTGGCCAGGCGGTTCATGGTGACGACAGCAGCATCCGCACCAAAATCACGCAGGATAACGTAGAATATAGAGTCCTTCTTGCCAGAACCCACAGTCGACTTGTCCATGCGGCCACACATGACCTCCGAGTTGCGGATCACCAGCCAGCCGTCGTTGGGGCACATATCGGGGCACTGGCCCGGGCGAGGCTTGTATTCACGGCACTTGGCGTCTAGGTTCACGAGCACGTTGGAGTCCTTGTTGGGCCGCATCAGCATGTTAAAGACCTGCTTGCCCGTCCACAGCGCCTGGGGCTTGAGGATCGCCGGGGGCGGGATATCGAGAGGCACCTTCGCCTCCGTCATGTGCATGCACACGTAGGCGAAAGCCTGGCGCGTGAAGAAGATGTCCTTGCTGCTGATGAGGTAGGCGGCAGTGATAAAGTCCTGGTTGGCGGCAATAATGGGCTCGCCGTTCTTTGGCGTAGTCAGGTTGTGCTTCACGCCCATCAGCGTGATGGCTTCGGCACGCGCCTCTTCTGTCTGGGGCACGTGCAAGGTTCATCTCGTCACCATCGAAATCGGCATTGTACGGGCCACAGACACACTCGTTCAAGCGGAAGGTTCGCCAGTGGCGCACTTTCACAAGATGGGACATGATACTGAGCTTGTGGAGCGAGGGTTGACGGTTGAACAGCAACAATATCACCGTCCTCAAGATGACGGTCCACCTTGTCGCCGTAGGAGAGGTCCCGGGCGACCTGCTCGCGATCGGCGTACTTGAGATCGATCTTGTAGCCGCCGTCGGCCTTCTTGTGCACGCCCATGGCGCCCGGCCATTGTGTCGGTCGTTGCGGATGAGCCTCCGCAGCTTCTCGATGTTGACGTGGTTGGCCAGTTCCGGGTATGTCAGGTTCTTGGCCACCAGGATAGGCACGGCGACCTCGTCGATACCGAGGTTGGGATCTGGCGAGATGACTGTGCGGCCAGAGAAATCGACACGCTTTCCGGACAAGTTACCACGGAACCGGCCCTGCTTGCCCTTGAGGCGCTGGCAGAAGCCGCGAATGGTCTTGCCAAAACCCGGCTGGGAAAGACCCGGGACTTCACTGTTCACGTACAGAGCTACCTGCATCTGCAGATACTCCCAAAGCTCCATGACTGTTGCAACCGGCCGTGCCCTTGGCCAACGCACCGCGGATCAGACCGCTGAGGTGCACGATTTCAGCGAGCTTGGTAGTCAGATCGTCCTCGGTACTGGAGTTGTCCTGAGCAACCGAGGGCCGAATGCAGATGGGCGGCGCAGGCAGATATTGCCAGATGAACATCTCGGGACGGCCTTCGGAGGGGTCAAGGCCCAGCAGCTCGCAGTCAGAGGGCTGACCTTTTTAAAGAGGTTGAGCACACGCAGAGGGTTGAGATCCTCCAAGGCCTTGCGGACGTGCTTCTCGAGATCCGGAACGTACTTCTTGGCGGTGGTAAAGGACTGGTCGAACTCGATCTTGCCAGCGAGGCACCTGCTTCTTCATTGCCGTCGAGCGATTAAAGGCAGCAAACCGGTCGTGGGCGAGCTTGAGCGTGCCGAGCTTCTTGATCACACCGTTGGTGGCGCCACAGTAGTGGGCAGACCTTAGCCTTGCGGCACATCTCGTTGATGCGTTTCGAGATACCCGTGCGGCGGAGGTTGTCGATGCCGGGGCGTCGCAGCTCCTTAAGGAATGAGCGGCGGTCTGGCTCAGCGAGAAGAACATGGCCACAGTCCTGTTTATTATCAGTCAGCACATCTTCCAAATCAGCGGCCTTGCAGCCTCGTCGGAACGGCTGGGAAGCAACACGTCCAAAGAGCCGAAGCACCCACCTTGCAAATGTTCTGCAGAATCATCTGGATAAAACCGCAGGTATCCGATGTGGAAGACCGGGAGGGGAAGTCGAATGTGACCGAAATGGCCTGTGCAGAGCTGCAGAGGCTGCATGCAGGTCGCGCATTTGCCGATCTTGCTCGATGTGCCCTGGGAGAGACGGGTTAAATGCGTGTCCTGGACGGTAAAAGAAGAAAAAAGTACAAAAATAACAGCCGAGAACGCAAATAAAACTCACCAGTCGCGGATCCAGAGGGCCATGTTTGTAAGGGGCGCGGTTGTTCTCGATGTCGTAAAGCATCTGGTCCGAGACCTCGAGGACGGCCTGGTTCACGATGTCCTGGTTGGACCTGTAGCGCAGGCGGGTTAGCCAGCATTCAGGGCACATCAACAGCAGCCGCTCTACCTCACGACCGGGGAAATACGCACTGGATGCCAAACTTGATACCCTTGAACCGCTTGGGCAATTGGTCCACCATCTGCTCCTTCACGGGGCCATGAGGCCGGGCGCCGCTCATCGTGGCGGCGGGGGTCGGGTTCGGAGAAGCAGGTGTGTGTCGGGCACGCCTCGGTCAGGGTCTCTGCTACCGCATGTCGTGGTTCGTGTGTGGAGAGGCTGTGTCGTCGCGAGCGTGTGCAGTAAACCGTGTTTTGGGGGGATTTGGCGATAATTGGCAAATCAAACTTTTTGCTGTAACTTTTTTTAGCGGCTTTGACTTTCTGCAGGTGGATGGGGTCTCGCCTTCCTTCTGAAAGGCGCCATAGTGGGGCGCGCCTGCCGATTCAACACTGTAAGCTTAGGCCCCTGGTTGGCTGCCTCGTTGCTCGTCCCCACCATTGCTCTCTAATACAGGCACAGCCATACGGAGCCGTGCACAGTGTCTATAGCCGTGCGGTGGTCATGCGGCACTGTCCACATGTGCGCGTTGCCTATGCCGTCATAGGACGCTCTCTTAACGGTCGTACCTGCCACGACAGCTTAAGAAAGCGGCAGCCTGGCCGAGAATGTCTTGAAGTGGTTTGTTCTCAAGTTTGTTCTCAATGCATGCATGCTGTCCAGCCACCATCACTCAACGTCAATTGAACTCCATTCGGTAGTTTAACACATCACGTTTATTTCCGGAAGCACTGCTAGAACTTCGCGTTTCGAGTATCTCCCAAAATCAAGTGCAAACAAACAGCCGCCCGACGATCACAAACTTTCCTCGATCCGCGACTTTTCCTTCCTCTCCTTGCACCCTTTTCGGCTGCTATCTTGCGGCCGCGAGCTTCTCGTCCTCACGTTGGCGCCCGCTTCGAGACACATCCTTCTGTCTGCCGGCCCGCACGTTGCCGTTCGGTCCTACAGCTCGGACGCCGCGTCTGCCTGGAAACGCGTCCGGAGCGTGATTGGCTGGCGGCCTGTGCCTGCGTCCGTGTCCACCCCGAACCGATATCACGGGGACGCCGACACCGGCACAAACACTGCAATGGGCCCGCCAGCAGCAGGAGACAAGAAGGCCGACAAGAAGGCCGACAAGAAGGCCGACAAGCCGACGCTGCTCAGCTCAATGAACCCGTGGGCCAGCAGTAACCGGGGCTCGACGCCAACGCCTTCTGCTCCGGAGAAGCGAGTGCGGGAAAAGTAGCAGCAGCATCGGCAGCAGCATCGGCAGCGGCAGCGTCACTGGCCAGCGGGAAGGGCGCAGGTGCAGCTGACCCACAGCCACCGGCGGCGGCTGGTGCGGCCTCGAACGTGCCCGACCACACCACGAGCTCCTACTACGGCCGCAGCTTCCGACGCTATCCGCCGGGATGCCCACCCCTCAAGGTGCAATGGTTCCACGCAGTCGACACTCCCAAGCGGAAATCGCATTGGATGAGCAAGAAGGACCGCAGGACACAAAGCCATTGCCGCCGGCGAAGAGGTACATGCCCTTTGCGGCCCAAGACAACCGGTCGATTGAGGCAGCGTACCAGCAGGAGTTGGCGGCCTTTGAGGACAAGAACCAGGTGCTGCCAGGGCCAGGGCACGGGGTAAGTCGGCATCGGAGACGGCAGATGCGTCTGAAGCAGACATGCGGCAGCCAAAGGGGTCTGGTGTCAAGGTGCCAGTGAACGAGGACTTTTTGTTCGACGTGGACATTGACAACCGCGAGCTGGCACCGGTCTACTGGTTGGGGCCGGTGTACGACGTCCGCCGCGGCAGTTGGTTCTACCAGGAGGGCTCGACGCTTCGGTCGTGCGACGAGAACCTGGCCGCACAGCTCGAAGAAGGATACCTCAAAGCCAAGCCGTGGCTCTACCCCGTGCGCGAGAAGCAGCCCAGCAGCTCCAGCGACGTGCCAGCCAAGGGGCCCTCCGACAAGGACACGGCAGCGCCGCCTTCCTCTGTTGTTGCATCAGTGGCCGCTGCATTCACCTCGGCCACAAGCTCATCGGCAGCCGTGAACGATGCGGACAAGTCCAAGCCAAAAACCGAGTTCGGCAGCGTGCTACTTTCCAGCCCGAGTCACACCGGCTCTTTGGCCAGTACATGAACCATGTGGCCACGTACCAAGATGCAACAACGGCGTGGCTATCCACGGATAGTATGCTGTCGTGGGTCACATCGACAATGTACGAGCGGTTTTCGGGCGGTGGCTACATGAGCGGCGTCAAGGTAGTCCGCGGCTACACGGAACCAAAGAAGGCGAAGGATGACAAGGCGAAGGACGGCTCGGCCAAAGAGGAGATCCGGTCGGGCACGCCAACGGGCACGCGGTTGACTGTCGACGAGGAAAAGCGGCTCAAGGCCCTCAAGCGCAGATCTGCGCCGCCCAGCCAATGTGTCAGCCGCTGGAGGTGGCAGCGCCGAAGATCTTTCCGCTGGGAGACCGAAACACGCGCATCTATAGACAAGGACAGGGCAAAGGGCGATGACAGTGGCAATGACGATGGCGTCATGTCTGCCCTCCAGCGGCGCAGTACACATCTGCAGCGCCAGTTGTCGTCTTTGATGGTCGGCGACGGCCGCAAACCCGGAGCAGGAGGCCGAGGACCTGCGGCGCCGCGCCGAGGAAGAGATCCAAGACGACTACAACGCGCGAAAGGGCGAGACACAGGGCCGCGAGATCGAGCATCTGATTCTCGTGACCACGGCATCGGCCAGCTGCTGGGCTTACGCATGGAGAGCCTCAATTTCATCCACGACGTCAACATGCTGCGCAAGACGCTCAAGTCGGTGTACTCGGCATCGCCAGAACTACGGGCCCTCAACTCGGAGCTGCCAGAAGGTCCAGGGAACTGCCGGATTCAGGTCCTGCCTGTTTGCTGGCGCCACCTACTCGACTTTCCGCGACGCAAGAGTGAGAGCAAGAAGCAAGGGCAAGACCTCGGTGTGCTCAACGACGAAGAGGACGAGGAGGAGTACCCGGCGCTTGAGGACATCACTATCGAGGGCATGGCTTTTGCGCGCTTCGCTCATCTCAGACCTGGCCCTGGACATTTTGCTGTACCAGAGTGCATACCGCGAACAGATTTCCGAAATTGTGCTGAGCGAGTCCAACCGCATCCATAGCCTGTTCCTAGAGCGTAACCCAGGGTTCAAGGGCACGGTCCACGTCATTGGCCACTCGCTCGGCTCGGCCATTATGTTTGACATTCTTTGTCGCCAGAAAGAAAAGCAGCAGCATCGTCGGAGTCAAGCCTCAACCCTCTTCGGATCTGGCCCTCGGCAGCCCAAACGCAGAAAAAGAAGAAGACGAAGAAGACAGCGGAGCTGATAGACGACGATGATGCCGTCTCGTTGACGGACCAGAAGCATCTCGAGTTTGACTTTGACGTCGAGGACTTTTACTGTTTGGGGTCGCCCATTGGGCTGTTCCAGATGCTCAAGGGCCGTACAATTGCTGCTCGACACCTGCTCAAGCCTCTAGCACAACAACAGCAGCAGCAGCAGCAGCAGCAGCAGCCCTTTGGACAGGATTTATCACTCCCACCAGACGCACGGTTCTTTTCCCTGGCGGACGCTGACAACAGCCCATTTGGCTTTGAGTATACCGAGGACACGTTTTTGACGGCGCCATCGACCACATCGAGAGGACCAGCGCGTTTCGTCCATAACAGGCCTACCTTTGTCCTGTGTCGTCGCCAAAGGTGGGCCAGATTTTTAATATTGTGCACCCGTCGGACCCCATCTGCTACCGCCTCGAGCCGCTCATTGCGCCCGCCATGAAGACACTCAAGCCGCAGCCGCTGCCGTACACGAAAAAGGGCATCTTTGGCAGTGTGGCGCCGCAAGGCCTCACCAACATTGGTGCCAAGGTCGGCCAGAGCGTTTCGGGCCTGTGGTCCAGCTTCTCAGCCGGCATTGCTCCAACCTGCTCAGCCGCAGCCTCGGCCTTACGCAGGAAGACGTGGCCAAACTGGAGCAACAGCAACAGCAGCAACAGCAGCAACAGCAGCATCAGCAACAACAAAACATGTCGGCCGACGGCAGCACCGAGCTGCCACAGCCGATTGTCAACGAAGAGGTCGAGACGCTGTTCTCGCACTTTGAAAAGAAGCGTGCTGCCATGACAAAAGAGGGGAAGCCAAAGAGAGCGGCCGTAATAATAGTGGCGGTGACACGGCCGCTCGGCGGCTCCGCGAAGAAGCCAAGGCACAGCGGATGCGCCGGGAAGAGGCCAAGGTGCGCGCACTCAACCGCAATGGACGTGTTGATTTCAGCATCCAGGAGAGTGTGTTGGACTTTAACCCCATCAACACCATAGCCTCACACATGGCGTACTGGGCAGACGAGGATGTCAGCCACTTTATCATGTCCCAGGTGTATGCGGGCAAGCTGCGGTCCGCGCCCCAAAGGCAAAGAAGAATGGTTCATCCGTGCAGTAGGCTGCAGGATGTGAGAGTGTTTGACTATATTTGTTATAAAATCAGTTTTCACCGCAGAAATATTCGACATGACAAATAAATGTACAAAATCGAAAAAAGGATTGAAATGGGAGTTTTCTTTTTTTTAAAAAAAAAATTAAATAAGTTGTACTCTAGGATTTTTTTAAAAATTGCATTTCTTTCTAATTTACTGGTGCCTTTGCTCCCCCTCATGGAGAAAATACACCGCGCTGGGCCATCTGAGCCCAGATGCCGCCCCGACCGCTGGGCAACGCCTCGGCCGTCTCGCCCTGCACAGTCTGCAGTGACCGAATGTCAACATTCTCTACAATGTCTTTCTCAGGACGCTCGATCTGTGCGCAAACTGCAGCAGCTCTGGCGGAAACTGGTCCAAGGGGAGTCGCGATGCCAGGTAGAGCAGGCAGGTAGGCCATATGGATCTGGTCGTTGGCAATGGCGACATGGAGGCCCGTTGCCATCTGGCTGAGAAGGGTCGCTGGTGCCGGAGCAGTGCTGCCGAGCGCACCTGCGGGACAGCCGGCCGCTATTGTCGTCGGCGTCGTCGCGTCGGCGTCGTCACCGTCATCCATCTCGTCATCACCGCCGCCCTCTCCTCGTCTCCCGCGCCATCAGCCTCTCGGCACAGCTCAATGACGCCGTCGATATGGCCCTCGCTGCACATGGCCAGGAACGGCCGGGCACGCAGCAGCTGCGGGTATGTCGCGTAGTAGGCTCCTCGGCAATGTCCGAGTAGATGTCGTAGCCCACCTGCAGCCCGCTCTCGTTGACATACCGCGTTAGGATCTGGAACGTCTCGGGGCCAGCAGCGGCTGCGGACGATGAGCTGGCGCCAGCCTGACTGCTCGAGGCGATGGGCCGGCCGCAGGACGGACATGTGCGCGAGGTGGCTACGGCAGCAGCATCTTCAAAAAGGCACTCCCTGTATGCCGCGACAACACCGTTGGTCAGAATACGAGTTTGCACGATGTGGCTACGAAGAGGGTCAAGGGGCAGGCACTTGCCAGTGGAAGTGGCAGCCGCAGGCCAGCTGCAGATCGTCGGGCACCTCGATGCCGTCCTCGTTGGGGAACACGAGAGGCTCGTGGCAAGATACACAATGCGATGCCATTGCGATCGTTGATACGGGGCAAAGGGGATGGAGGATCACTACAAAAACGCCCCAGTCAGAATCCGAAGCCATCGTGCCGGTTTATACGCAGAGCAAGCAAAGCAAGCAGGCAGGACAAGAGCCCGAACAAAACACAGCATGATACAATCACAGCATGAATGCATGAATCGATGTCGGAGGCCCCAACGACTTGGCCCGGGGACGCAGGAGAGCAAAAAAGATTGTCCTCCAGCATCGGCGGCCAAGCACGAGATAATTGAGTAGTCCTTTCCTCTCCGCCAATCCGAGTGAGTCCAATACCTCATGTGCAACCGTGAAGATTGTTGAAGCCAGACGCAAAGAATGATGGCGGGATCCAATTTTCACGAAAGCAAAGAAAAAATACAGAAAAAAAAAAGATAGACGAGATCGAGCCGAGCCCGCACAGCCGCTGCCTGTTCAGATGACTTACCGTCTGGTGACCGCCGAGTATACTGAGAGCCTCGCAGAAAGAGCCTGCAGCTATCGCTCGTTTTCGGTCCGCCGAAGCTCGTTTCTGTGTCGCGATGTGACAATACGGACCAAGGCAGCCGCCGACAACAGAACGCCAAATCAGTCGACAAATGCTTGGCAGAAAGGAGAAACAGGCACGTTTGCTACTTTGTGTCTTTGTTATCCTGCAGCCTTGGAAGGGGCTGTTGAGGTCGGGGTGTTGGTTCGGGGCTGAAATGGTGTGCGGCCTGTGGAGGTGGAAGAAGAGAAGAAGAAAAGAAGAGAACGAAAAAGCTTGAAGGTTAAGGGGAAGAGATTTTGCTGTAGCTTGACTTTTTTTTTTGCGAATGCGAAAACAAGCGAGCTAATTAGCTATTAGGACTGCTGTCAGGGCCGCCGCACCTGCTTCCAGAATTGGCAGCTGCCTTGACCAACCAAGTCCTAGAACGCGCAAGTCGCCCATGGCTGCGGCGAGGCCCACTCTGGGACCGCCAGCCGCTGCTGTTCGCTGCTCTCTACAGCGCTGATCTGCTGCTGTGTCATGCCCTGGGCTTGTTCCCTTTGTTCCTTCCGAAAGGGACCCGCTTTTCCCACATGCTTTGGTCATTCCCTCTGGAAGACGCCAGGTTAGGCGGCAAGCGAATTCTTCATGGCAGGGCACCTTCACCCACCCCTCCTTCCATCCAGGCCCAGAGAGAGCATAATTACATCAGTGCCTCACAGTTGGTCGCACCTGCACAGCATGCACGCCACCCGCCAGCGGACTGGCCGTCGCGGGTTGCTCCTGCCTACGCATCTTACTTCACACCACCACTTCCTCTCAGTCGGTCCTGCCTGCGTAAACCCTGATCTCACCCAAACCGGCTTTGCTTTATGCGCCGTGCCTTATATTGAGCATCCTGACGCCATTCCCTCTGTCTCTCAGATTCCCCAGATTTCTCAGACAAACCCAAAACGGCCACATCGCTAGCCCCAAAAAGAACAAAGGGACTCGGAACACCGCCCACACCTTCTAGCACTACAAAGAGACGTCCGGCTTTGACCTAGGACGCCTGGGGGGGGCCCCAGCCTGCGGACCCTCAAAAGCCCAGAGCTTCCCGCGCCCGCCGTCGTCATTGGACTCTCCGCGCAATTCCAACTACCTCTCCTCTTCACCCCTTTTCCTCATCTCCAACCTCTCGCAACCAGCAACCAGACAATCCCAGACCGCCCACAATGAACGTTATTAAGCTTCAGAGGTGAGTTTGCCATTCTGCGTGCCCTATGCCCTCTATCCTGGCCCCCTTCGGCCCTGTTAACCGAGCGTTTCCGAACAGGAAATTCCTCAATTCCAGCAGACGAGATCTTTGAATTGAGCAATGCTTTCCGCAACCTCGATGTTGACGACAAGGGCTACCTCGACGAGGCCACGACCATCAAGGCTACGCAGGCCAGCGAGCGTCAGCCGTGCGATGTGGTGGCGCCAGGCCCTGAAGGAGGTGGACCTCGACTCGTCGCGGCGGCGTGAGGCTTGAAGACTAAATGTCGGCGTAATGTGTCATGTTTTCCCCCTTCAACTCTGATACATGGGTATGCTGCTTCCGCCAAGGGTGACCACTGACCCCCAATAGCTCATTGCAAACCTCCGCGGTGGCGCTGCCGACCCAAGCGCATCTCTACCGGCGCCTCGCCGCTCCCCGGCCCACGTCACCAAAGCCCGGCATCGTTTCGCAGCGGACTGGCGGCGGCGGCCATGCCTCCAAGGGCAGCGTTAGCGGCAAGATCCACGTCCAGGGCTCCAATGCCAACACCACGCACACAATCAACGAGGACGAGCGCACCGAGTTCACGCGCCACATCAATGCCGTGCTTGCCGGCGACCCAGATATCGGCGCCCGCCTGCCGTTTGCGACCGACACGTTTTGAGATGTTTGACGAGTGCAAGGACGGTTCTCGTGCTGGCCAAGCTCATCAACGACAGCGTGCCCGACACCATTGACGAGCGTGTGCTGAACGTGGCCGGCCGCAAGACCAAGACCCTCAATGCCTTCCAGATGACCGAGAAACAACAACATTGTCATTGAGTCGTCCAAGGGCATGCGGCTGCTCCGTTGTCAAACATTGGCAGCGGCGACATTATCGAGGTGCGCGAGCATCTGATTCTGGGCCTTTATCTGGCAGATCATTCGCGTGGCGCTGCTCGGCAAGATCGACATCAAAGCTCCACCCAGAGCTCTACCGCCTGTTGGAGGACGACGAGACACTCGAGCAGTTCCTCCGCTGCCCCCTGAGCAGATCCTGCTGCGCTGGTTCAACTACCACCTCAAGGCTGCCCAACTGCCCCGGAGGGTGAACAACTTCTCGTCCGACCGTCAAGGATGCCGAGAACTACACGGTGCTCCTGGCCCAGATTGGCTCCGAGTACGGCTGCACGCGCGCACCGCTGCAGACCCGCGACACCCTGCAGCGCGCCGAAGAGGTGCTGCAGAACGCCGACAAGCTGGGCTGCCGCAAGTTCCTGACACCGACGTCGCTGGTTGCCGGTAACCCAAGCTGAACCTGGCCTTTGTTTGCCAACCTGTTCAACACGCACCCGCCCTGGACCCCATCACCGAGGAAGAGAAGGCCGAGGTCGAGGACTTTGCACGCTGAGGGCGAGCGCGAGGCGCCGCGTGTTCACGCCTGTGGCTCAACAGCCTGGACGTGCAGCCCGCTGTGCAGTCCTTCTTTGACGACCTGCGTGACGGCACCATCCTGCTGCAGCTTACGACAAGGTCCGTCTGCCGGCTCGGTCAACTGGCGGTTTGTCAACAAGCGGCCGGCCAGCGGCGGCGAGGTCATGCGCTTCAAGGCCGTGGAAAAACACCAAACTACGCCATTGAGCTCGGCAAGCAGCTCGGTTTCTCGCTGGTCGGAATCCAGGGTGCCGACATTACCGACGGCCAGAAGACGCTGACGCTGGGCCTGGTGTGGCAGCTGATGCGCCGCGACATCACGGTGACCCTGTCGGCTCTGGCCCAGCGGCTGGGCAAGAAGGAGATTACCGATGCAGAGATGGTGCGGTGGGCCAACGACATGTCGCGCAAGGGCGGCCGCGACTCGACGATTCGCTCGTTCAAGGACGCCTCGATTGGCTCGGGTGTGTTCCTGCTGGACGTGCTCAACGGCATGAAGAGCAGCTACGTGGACTAACGACCTGGTCACCCCCGGCCGCACCGATGAGGATGCCTACCTGAACGCCAAGCTGAGCATCTCCATTGCCCGCAAGCTGGGCGCAACCATCTGGCTGGTGCCCGAGGACATTTGCCCAGGTGCGGGCTCGCCTGGTCACGACGTTTTATTGGTAAGGCACACTACCACCCGTACCCTCTGCTATATGGACTTTGATATATCTTGAACCCACATACTAACCCATATTTCCCCCAAAATAGGCTCCCTGATGGCGACGTACGAGAAGATGGCTTGATTGATTGCTGGACGTGACGCAGTGGAGGATGGCATGGTTGGGTACAAACATACTTGGGCAAACAAAAAAAAAGAGTCAAGGCTGGGTTGTAGTTTCAGGAAAGGCCAGGAAAGGACATCAGTTTGTCTTTCTTTCTTCTTTCTTTCTTCTTTTGTTCTCGTTCTTGTTTTTCTATAGCTTTTTTCGTCTTCTTTTCTTTTTGATCTTGTCTGCGGCTTTATGTTTATGTTTATAGTTACTTTTTTTGGTTTTCTACGTTTCTCTTAGTGACCTTACTGATTTCGCATGTCCCATGATGCTCCGCTTTCCACACCTTGTAGCTTTGAATACAAGTATTTGTACAAATAGTTTGGAATCTTGTCCTGTTACTGTGCTCTCTGCTACGGCTCCAACCAGCATCTACCGAAGCAATGCAATCCCCTCTCCGTATTACAATACAACACACTGCACGATGGGGCCAAATTGGCATTCCCTTGAAACCAGAACTTCCTGCTCGGGCATAGATTCGCCTCCGTGCTGCTCCGTTCCGGTGGCCCGGGGCTGTGGTCACGCGCGTTCTGTCGTTGTTAGGTAGCATAGGAAACGGACGCTCGGGAAAGCCGCTATGACGGAGGCGTATCGCTAATCAGCATGGCAAGGCTCAGATATGCGTGCAGGGTTAGCGATAATCTCATGATGCATATGGCTGAAAGGGAATGAATGTGAGCGAATCCGAGCATGGAAAGCGTGGCAGGGGGGCCAGGCCATTCAGTAAGCGCGCTAAGTGCTGCAAAACGTCGTCACTGAGCCTGGCGTGCTCCACTATAACGCTACGGCCTTGCTTGCTCTTTTGGCCTGCCCTCATTCATTGCTCTTACCCTTCCCTTTGCTGGACCCATGCTCTTTCTGTATTTGGAAATTCGTCTGCCTCCCCGTATTTCATTTCTCTTGCTTTGCGTTGTTGCTTCCTTGTAAAGATATCCTACCACGTATAGGAAGGTGCGGTGCGCTCTTTACCAGGTTCTACTTCGCATTATCACGTTCTTTCCTTGTTTTTTTGTGCCTGGCGGTTTTTTCTTTTTTCTTACCACAAAGCTCTGGTGGCTTGGCCGCCGAAGAATCCGGAAGGCGCATCGATCAAATAATCACCCGGTTGTCTCGCTTAGTTGCAGGGTAGCTCTTGCCCCCCAGTTTCAGCCTCCTCACAGGCCTCGCGCTTTCGCTCCACGGCGCTTAACAGGTCCCCGACCACCGAAACGGCATTCGCCTCGAAAGTCATTTGAGAAGCTCAATGGCAACATTGTCGCCATTTCCACACATAAACATACGACTGCGCCACCAAGAGTCTCTCAATTCTCGAGGCAGCATTCGTTTCCTCTCGCTCCGCATATCGCCTAACACAACACCACTACCGGCTGGGCGCACTTTGATTTTAAGCTTTATGCTTTGTATTCACCTTCTCGAATATCACAGCACAAAGAATGCAGACGCGTCACCACCGACAAGGCCAGGCAACCAGCTAAATCGTCAATAGCTCAATATCGGGAAGACCAATTGGCCGGGCCCGTTCTGCAACCGTTCTGTAACATGGCACCAAACGACCTGGGCCCCGAGGAAGAAGCGGGTGCCAGCATCACAGCCGCGCAGCAACAACAGCAGCTGCTGCGGCCCAGAGCTCTCCACGGCGTATTCTCACACGGTGGCGAGGCAATGCCAGCTCCGGTGCCTCATTCACAACTTCGGACAAGCGCTAGCGAGGAGGATTATGATGAACTCACGTCGCGGCCGCCGAAGCAATGGTGCTTCGCCAGCGCCGCAAGGGACAGACGTCGCTGCGCAAGGAAGTGCAGCAAGACGAGACACCGACGATGTCTCCGAGGCAACACAAAGAAAGACCACCTTGCCGCTTCCGCCCCTGAAAAGCCCGACAGGACAGTTCTTGACACCTGCCGTCGGCCTGTCGCAGGCGTCGCCGTCTTCGCGCACGGAGAGGGGCGGGCGCAAACTGTCGGCCAACGGTGATCTTCGAAAGAAAAGGGCCGCACCCATGGGACGCCGATTTCTTCGGCCACGACGGCCGTTTCCTCAGCGGCATCCATTGATGTGAGGCTGTGGGGCAGAAGGACGTTCCGGCCCACAGTTTTATCGTCTCCATCGACGACCCCAAGCTGGCAGAGATTCTGCGTGCCGACCTCGAGAACATGCGCGAGACCTGGAGAGAAGTGGCGGCCACCACTGCAGGCACCGTCTGAAGCTGACGAAAGCGTGGCCGGCGAGGTCCCTGTGACCGGTGTCGTGGTCAGTGGCGAGACCAAGAGACGTCATGGCTCTTCCTCCACGCGGCCCCGCACAAGTCCAAGAAACGGCGGGGCCGGTTCAGTGACTTTTGTCTTCACCCGCGGTTTCTCGGCATTTGACCGGCAGAACACCGACGCCGCAAACAGCCCTTTCACGGCTTTTTCACGCTGTTCTGGATCTCCGTCTTTGTCATCAAGATCGGCGCCGAGAACTGGCGCAAGACGGGCAGCCCACTCGGCACGAACGAGATCATGGCTAACATGTCCGCCATGAAGTCGTTGTTATGCTACTGTCGGACGGCGTTCTGTGTGCGCTGACGCGGGTCAGCTGGCTCATTCAGCGTATTGTGTTTGACGGCCGGCTCATGGAGTGGGACGGTGCTGGCTGGATTGTCCAAAACATGTGGCAGACGCTATATGTGGCAGGCTTTATTGGCTGGACACAGCTCCGCGACTGGCCGTGGTCGCACACCGTGTTCTTCGTGCTGCACGGCCTGGTGATGCTGATGAAGCAGCACTCGTACGCATTCTACAACGGCTATCTCTGCTCTACCTACAAGCGCCGGGCCGCGCTCCAGTCGCGTCTCGAGGAGCTGCATCATAATCAAGTTGGACACCTGTGGCGACGAACAGGATGTGGCCTGGGCGTCGGGCCGGTCGGCGTCCGACGCAGCACTGGCGTCGGCTGCCCGGCCGCGGGCTATTGTCGACGGAGCAAAGAGAAGCCCTCGTCTCAAGATGCTGCTGCGAGCACGGTGAACCCGAGGCCCTTGACAAGGTTGTCGAGGCCCTGCAGTCGGGCCAGCCGCTCGATCTCAACCAGGCGCGTGTTTTTGAGCGTATTTTGCACTGGGAGGTCGACGGCCTGACGAGGAGCTGCGTGGAAAGTCCACGCGCCCCGACAAGGCGTACCCCCATAAACTTGACTTTTCACAACCACTACGAGTACATTGTGCTGCCAACGCTCGTGTACGAACTCGAGTACCCCGCGGTCCGAAACCATCAACTGGCGCTACGCCGCCGAGAAGCTTGTCGCTGTCTTTGGCATCATCTTTGTCATGATTATGATTTCCCAGGCCTTTATGTTACCCCGTTGTCATGCGGACCGTCGCGATGAAGGAGGCCGGTATGCCTTTGGCTGAGCGGTTCAAGGAGTTCCCGTGGATGCTGAGCGACCTCATCTTCCCCTTCATGATGGAGTATCTGGTACGTTTTCTTCTTTGGCCATACTTGCTTCACTCGTAGAACGTGACTTTCCTGCTAACCACAAAAACTTGCCCACAGCTCACATGGTACCCTCATTTGGGAGACCATTCTCAACTTTCTCGCCGAGATCACCTACTTTGCTGACCGCAGCTTCTACTCGGCTTGGTGGAACTCGGTCACTTGGGACGAGTTTGCGCGCGACTGGAACCGGCCCGTGCATCTGTTCTTGTTGCGCCACGTCTACCACAGCTCTATTTCGGCCATGAAGGTCAATAAGCACACGGCAACGCTGATCACCTTCTTCCTGTCGGCATGCGTGCACGAGCTTCTGTGATGTGGTGCATCTTCAAGAAGCTGCGTGGTTACCTGCTCTTCTTGCAGATGTGTCAGCTGCCTCTGGTGCGCCTCAGCCGTACCAAGTGGATGCGCAACCGCCAGACGCTTGGCAACATTCATGTTCTGGGCCGGGATCTTCATGGGGCCAACTATTCTGTGCAGCCTGTATCTGATTTTGTAGTCGGTTCCGGAGTTATTTGTTTGTGCCAACAACGCGGATCCATAGTTACTTTGCCGCCAACACCTTTTATTTCGTCCATGATTCGGACCATGTTGCCTCCCAGATAAACAATAAGAAGAGGCTGTATTTTACACACAGTATGGGCGGTTGTAGACGGTCGTCATGTGCACGTGACTATGGGTCTCTAAGGTAGTTTTGCTATGTTAGCTTAGGCAGACCAACCCGACACACAACGGGGCAGGTTTTACCTCCACCAAGTGGCAAGCACGACCCGCAGCTCGGTAGCACTCCCCCTGCCGGCGTCGCATCATCTATTTTTTCGATTCCCGCCTTCGCGCCTTCCTTCGCATTCTACGTTTCTTTGTACCTCCTTCCTGACGGGATTTTTTGGCCACTTCCCCAACTTTCTTCTTTTTTGATTCACCCTTTTCATCACCAACTCTTCTTTTCTTCTTGTCTCGCGTCTCGCGTTCCCCCAATCACACCCCACTCCCCATCTCTCGCATCTATTTGCTTCGAGCATTTCTTTGCGAAGTCGCTCTTGGGCACCACTTTTTTTCTCACGTCGTTTAGGCCTCTTCTTGCCTACTTCAAGACACTTTATCTGTCGTTTCCACCCTCCCTATTGTCTCTTTCTTTTACTTTTTTCACGTCTCCAACAATCGTTCTTCGACAATCTCGACAATGTCTCGTGGCGCACCACCCTCTACGTGACCGGCTTCAGCCATGGCACTCGCGCACGCGATCTGGCCTACGAGTTCGAACGGTACGTTACCTGAACCAAAAAAGGTCATCCAAATGGCCTCGTCTTCCTCGCGCATCTCGTCACGGCAAATCCCCAAAAGAGCTTTTTCGCATCCTCTTTTGTCCTTCACCATCTTCGTTCTTCGTCGTTCTTCGTCCCTCTCGTCTCTCCTGTCGTCGTCCGTCATCGTCGTCGATCCTCATCCTCCTGTCCTCCGCTTGCTTCGTTCATCCTTCCTCCTCCGTTCCGTCTCGCGATATGTCACCGACCTGTCCTCTCTCTCCCTCTTGCCTCGCTTTCGTTCGCGCCCCTCGCTCATCACTCTCTTCCGCTCTCGCTGGCGCATTATGCGCCTTCGCTCTCCTCCACTCTCTTTCCCAGAGAGCGAGCGATTGGTACGATAGCCTCGTCCCTGTCCTGTAGTACGCTTGTTTTTGCTCTTGAGGATCTTTCTCCTCGTGAACAGCCAGTGTTCTGCTTTCCCTTTCTTACCACACGCTGGTTATGGAGGCTGTTTGGTGAAATACAAAGAAGTGTGGAGAATTGTGCATTCAAGGCTGCCATTTGGAAGACTGGTGTGAACGACGAGACAGGACAAAGAAAACCAGCACACAACAACATAACACGGCCCCCCTCCCCACGCGAGCACGACAATACTGACTTTCTTTGCTATCCAGCTACGGCCGCCTTGTGCGCTGCGACATCCCTGCCCCTCGCTCGGCCTCCAGTCGTCTGTAAGTTTGCTTTGTCTCTACACCCGCTTGCCTCGCAAAGACACAACCCTAATCGTGGCTCGCAGTTTCGCTTTCGTTGAGTACGAGGACCGTCGTGACGCCGACGATGCGTACCATGACATGCACAACAAGCGCATCGGTCGCGATGACATCCTGAAGATCGAGGTTAGTGAACAATCACCGGAACTGGCCTATGTGTGCAGCTTGAATGCCACTGCGACGTACAGCAAGTTGACATTTTCGTTTGTAGTGGGCACGTACTCCTCCGTCGGCCTCGTGGCGCTTCGATTCCGGCCGTGAGCGTGACCGCCCGTCGCTCTCCCCGCCGTGGTGGCCGCTCGCCGTCTCCTCGCCGCCGCGATGCCTCGCCTCGTAAGGATGACCGCCGTGACCGCGACCGCGACTACGACCGTGACCGTGACTCCCGTCGCGACCGCTCCCGCAGCCCTGAGCAACGGTACGACAACGGCTCCGCTCCCGACTCCCCTCCTTACCCTACCTCAGACAACGGTGCTAACCTAAGATACCAGCGACCGTGATCGCGATGTTAAAGAGGACCGGGACGACCGCCGCGAGAACGGCGCCAACGGCGACGACCGTAAGGAGCGTGAGCGCATCGACAGCCCGCCGCCCCCGGCACACGACGACCTTAGACGTCGCGGAGTAGTATACCGATGTCACACATGCAAGCTGCAAGGACCGACCGGTCGTGTCAAAATCGAGCGCCAATACATCACCGATTGGAAGGGGTTTCTTCTGGACGATGGCTTCCCCCCAACGCGCCTCGCTGCCGGCAGAACTGCTCAGGACTTTGATCACCGGTCGCCTCGGGCCATCGGTACCTATAACTTTTAAGTTCTCTGCTCCTTGCCCCACCTGCCTATTGTTTTGGTGTTTTTTTTCTCTCTCTCTCTACATGACGAGCCCAGGAAGAGAGTCGAATATCGAGTGTCCCTTCCCTGGCGTTGCTTTGTCGGTTTCTTTTGTTTCCTTTGTTCTGCAGTTTCTTCTTCGGTTTTTGTCTCTTATTTTAGTGAACGGTTCGGTCGATGTCCGCGTGCGAAGCTTCTATCGAAATCTCCAGCTTTTCCACAAAACAAAATTTCAAGACCTCCCACAGCCCGACATGCACGGCGCCTGCCCTCGTTATCGTGTTTTTCAGCCCTTTTCCTTCTTTTGTCGGCCTTCCCCGTCCTATTTTTATTCAATTCGGTACCGCAAACGGAAGGAACCCCAAGTCCCTACCTACGGAGAGCTTCAACGGCGGACCTCGGTGCCTCGATGTCGCCAACCTTCCCGTCCCTGCCTCTTTTGTCGGTTCACGTTTTTGCCAATCATCAGACGGAACTAGAACGGTATTTGCGACTTGTACAGCAATGCGGTTCTTTTGTTGAGGCCGGATTCTCGACGAGGAACGTGAGCCATTGAAAAAGTAATGTGCTACTTACTTGCCGCTTTCATTTGTGTTGTCGATGTTTTGAAGCTTGTTGAGAGGAATGTACATATCGATATTGTTCCCCTCTCTCGTTTGAATTTGTTTGCTTGTTTGCTTGTTTGCTCTCGTTCTCGGCTGTCATTCTTGCATGGCCATGTGGAACTTCAAGGATTTCAAAAGTTTATATATAGAACTCGTCCGTTATTCGAGCATGACATAAAAATATGTAAAGAGGGGTAACGCTTGCTAGGCCTATGCCGTTCATTGTGATTGCTGGATGTTCAAGGTATCTTTAAAGTACTCCATCATAGATCGTCTCTCTGAGCACGTGATCAAAGCGTCATCTGCCAAGGCGAAGGAACCAAGGTCAAAAGGAACATGGCATTCCGGCCAAATAGCAAGCAGAGCTGTTATCGTTATCCGCGCCAACTGCGAAGGGCAGAACAACAATTGAAAAATACATCTGAATCTAGGATTTGAAATCCAGAAAAAAAGTGAGTCTCGGACTAGGGATGTCATGTTAGAGGAGAGCTTTCGGCAGTTGGGAGTTCTAGGGGGTCAGAAAAACCAGACTAGTGGCCATTACCCCAGAGTATGGGCTGCATATACTGTAGGATATGAATTGGCTTGTTCCCAGGGAAGTTTTTGGGGTCCATCTTTCTTTGCTCTTTCTCTCTTTTCTTACTCGAATGTGGGTAGGAGCGGAGGACGGAGCCACTTTTACAAACGTCACTTTGACACGCTTTCCTGCCTGCCCTTGCTTCTCTTTTGATCGTTTCTTCCCCTCGTGCCTTCTCGATTCCAGAGCGCCGTGGACTTCCCCTCTTCCCCTCACGTTTTGGGGGGCAGCAACGGAGGAAGTCGGCGAGACTCGGCTACGGCGTTATGCAAGACATATCCGAAAAGCACCACTTCTCCAAAAGCTAAGACACGATTTTGCGGGCCATGGTCCAAGATAAGAAAGTCCCAGAGCGGACGGCATGCGATCTTTTCTTTCCGTCCAGCGGCCAGTACCTGCCCGTCTTTGCGAGTTCCGCGGGCACGCACCCATATCCCTCTCTCTCTCTCTGCTTTTCTCGGCCTAGAATTTTAGTCGCCGGACCATCATGCGGTTACCACATACTTATTTCGTTGCTGCCGTGTAACAGAGTACGGGAATATTGAAGATATTTTGTGCCCTTGCCAGAGCACTCACCAGACCTGTCACCGGGTACTGCTTTCTCCCTTCCGTGAGCGGCGGTTCGCATCCGCAACTCGGAACCGACCGTCGTCTAGAGGCATTCGACAGTCTCGGATTGGCTTGCCCAGGGCGTCAGGCGTAGAGAGGATCGTCCCAAATGACCGGAGGTCGCCTGGAGACAGCCTGGCTGGCCAAACAGCAGCGTGATCAGTTGTTTCGTGCCCATTGCGATTTTTAGCGCCCATGCGCAGCCATGCTGTCCCAATTATGCATCTTACATGTATGCTTCCGTTAATGACCCAAAGCTGCCCCTTTGGCACAGGTCATCCGGCCTTTGTTTCGGTGGCCATATTGCTGCGCGCCTTTTGCGTTTTCTCACCACTCCCACTGGACAAGAGACAGGCCGCTATGCAGTAGTATATTTTTGTAGCCCGCGGCAGGAAGGAGCCAGGTTTTCGGGGCGGCACCTGCCACGCCCTACTGTGTCTGAGACACCTGGGGCGATGTTTTCCACTGCAGCCCAGGCCATTCCCAGCCAATTGGTTTCGCCCAGATCCCCTGTACGAGGGCCCGCTGTGAGTGCCGGGCAATGAAACAGGCTGGTCGGATGGAAAAGGGGTTGTCAGCCTCGTCCATTCGACGACTCGAAAGTCCCACTTTTCCTTCGCTGTCTAAGTGCTTCAGCTGTTTGTTGCGGAAAGTGCTGCGAGGGTTTGTTGCTTGAGCCGCTCCTTCTCTTTTGCGCAAGCTTGTGCACACTCTCTCGCCGTCCATTAAGATATCTTACTATTGCTTCCACATCGCCTCTACTTCCGTATGTCCAGCTCCACTGCCAGGGGTATCAGCAGGGCTGTTTGTCAAGAAACGGTCTGGGCCACTAACACACAGGATACCTCAGCTGCTCAGCCTTCGGACCGCGAATTGCCTACTCCTTATTCATCTCGGTGGTTTGCTATTCTGGGCTGCCAGTTGTTCTTATTGTCCTCCTTCTTGGCCTCGTCACATCGATTTTACTTTTCGTGTGTTTTTTTTGTCTTTGTTCGACACGATCGTCTTGGGATGTGTTGGTCTGCACAACGCAAAAGAGTCATCAGACTGGAGAAAATTACACAATTTTGATCACCGAGACAAGACACACGGCCTGCGTCTACAGTGTCGCTCCTTCCAACAGCAAGCAAATACAGGGTACAATCAGCTCCTTCCCTCAGCAGAACAACAAACCAAAACACGGCAAGACCGACCAGCTCAGTCAGAATCCTGCTCTTTCTTGACGATCTCTTTCCACAGAGACCATCTTTACCGACCTCCTTTTTCCTTTTGACGTTCTTTTTGCCCATCCGCCCTTCGCATCCACCGCAACGACCCGACGCTGTGCTCCACTTGCCACTTTCGACTTGCCTCTCTTTTTCCTCTCTCTGACTCTCTCTTTTGTTATTACAGCCCTTTCCATTTCCTCTGTTCTTCACTCTCGCCAATTTATTCGCTTACTTTCTTCTCTTTTGGCATCCCTTGGTTTTTATTTCTTGAAAGACGACGCATCGTCCCCCCTTTGTTCGGCTATCGATCACGGTTCACCTCCACCCGGTTGATTCCCTGCCAGCCTGCTTCCGCCATCCGAACTAAGCCGCATCCAAAAGAGAGCCTTTCTCAAATGCAACCCACTTTGACGCCGAGTTTCGAAACCCTTTGCGCGAAACGCTCGGCCTCGTTGGTGCTGTTCGAAATCCAGACCAGAATCGCCAGCTGGACACTTTCTTGAGCTTCCTTCTCTTGTTCTCTTGCAGCGGCATCTCGTTCTCAACTTTGCACACGCGACTTTGCCCCGTGTCACACGCGCCTTTCTCTCATCCTTACAGCGCCCCTAGTTTCTCGAATCGAATTCTAGCTCCCCTCCTCCGCAAATTCTCCATTTCGGCTTAAGGATTTCCTTTGCTAGACCAGAAATTTCCCCCTTCCTGACTCTGCGCGCGGCCGGCACTGGCAAACACTCTCCTGCAACCCTGCGCCCTGGTTTGTCTGCGCAAATCGCCCTTTCCCACGCGACAAACGATCAACCCGGCAGCAAGCAAGCATCGTCGACGCTCACGACACACGATACACGGTACGCGTTTCTATTCGCTCCCGCCTGCCGCAGCATAGAGGCAGCAGCGAGCAGCGCCTTTTAAGCTTTTCCCAACTTCGGCCAGCAGCAATTGACTGCGACATTGTCGGCGAGCACGAGCCTTTGGCCCTATTTTCTCCGTTCCTTTCGTTCCTCCTTTGGCGGTTTACAGCACAAAATGGCGACCGTACGTCATATCCCAGCCTCCTACATTCTTGCTGGCTTGCGACGGAACCCCAATGTCTTGTTTCTAGGGAGCTGTTTGGAGGGGATTGGCTTGACCTTGGACCTTTTTACTTGCTAACGAACCTCGTGCAGGGCGACATAATAAACCAAAAAACCCCCGTCCGGGCGATGTCTTCGCACAAACTCGGAACTTCTTCTCTGACCCCGTCGTTGCCGCTTTCTGCGGTGGCGCGTGGCTGGAGCCGTGTCTCGCACAGTCGTTTCCCCTCTCGAGCGCCTCAAGATCCTGTTCCAGATCCAAAGTGTCGGCCGCACAGAATACCAGATGCCCGTGGGCAAGGCGCTCAAGAAGATGTGGGTGGAGGAAGGCTGGCGCGGGTTCATGCGCGGCAACGGCACCAACTGCATCCGCATTGTGCCCTACTCCGCGGTGCAGTTTGGCAGCTACAACTTCTACAAGACAGTAAGTAGCCACCTCGATCGACGGGCCTTGGTGGCTACAGGAGCAGGCCGGAAGTTTCTGACATAACTCGCCCTTTTAGCACATCTTTGAGAAGCATCCGGCGCAGACCTGTCTTCAATATCACGCCTGGTGTGTGGTGGTATTGCTGGCATCACATCGGTTGTGTTTACCTACCCCCTCGATATTGTGCGGACGCGCCTTTCGATCCAGACAGCCTCGTTTGCCGACCTCGGCGCCCGGACAAGGAGAATGCCGGCATGTGGGAGACGCTGGTCCTGATGTACAAGAACGAGGGTGGCTTCCTGGCCCTGTACCGGGGCATCATCCCGACGGTGGCTGGTGTGGCCCCTTATGTCGGCTTGAACTTTATGACTTATGAGGCGGTGCGGAAGTACTTAACAAAAGACGGCGAGAAGAACCCCTCGGCCATGCGGAAATTGGCTGCCGGTGCTATCTCGGGCGCCGTAGCGCAAACCTGCACATATCCTTTGTAAGTGGCGGACTCTTGCTTTGCGATGGTTTATATTGCTGTTGGCAGTCTCTTTCTTCTCTTCTTCTCTTCTTCTTCTTGCTAACTTCCACTCTCTTAGCGACGTGCTGCGGCGCCGGTTCCAGATCAACACAATGTCAGGAATGGGCTACCAGTACAAGTCATTAACGGACGCGATCCGTGTCATTATTATGCAGGAGGGCATCAAGGGCCTGTACAAGGGCATCGTCCCGAATTTGCTCAAGGTGGCTCCGAGCATGGCCTCCAGTTGGCTGAGTTTCGAAATGTCTCGGGATTTCCTCTTGGGACTGAGAGATGAGGCAGAGGACGTGACTACTTATAACCAAAGTACATATTTCTATTTGGGTTTCCTGATTCTTTTCCTTTTGGTTATATTTAAAGACAGCGACATCCTCATTGCAGTTAAATTAGACTTTTCTTATTTTTAGCACTTTGCCTTTTCTTTTCTTTTTTCCCTTTTCCTTTTTTTCTTTCTCTTTTCTTTTCCTCCTCCTTGGATTTCCATTTCCGTACACGTCCTCTCCTCGACAGTGGCCTCACTGTCGGCACCGCTGACGTTGTTTTTAGATAGAAGGACGAGATTCGCGGGGAACAGCCAAAGATACTGGATATCCCCAATACATGGCGATATGACAGAGAATACATTTACGGACAGGCCAAGTCTTGCTTTCAATCACGGTCTTTTAGATGGGTTTACTATTATTCGGTTTCCTGCATTCATACACTGCATCTTTGGGTTTTGGGGTGGTTGCTTGGTTTTCCTGTTCTTTGTGTGCTGGGTACATTGGGCTTCAGGGCTGGCAACCGCATGGCGGAGCGGTTTACTTTTATATTTATTCAAAATATCAATCTCATGAGACGTTTGCTGATGAGTCTGAATGTTGCAGTGGTTTGACTTCGAGTTGAGACAAGAACGCGTAGTTTCTCGCTTATGTAATCATATTGTCTTTTTTGCCTGTAATTTGAGGCGCCAACGCAGACAGCTTAGGGTTACCCTAATTGCCCATCCTCACCGCCCACCCACCACTTGGATTTGAGCACTCCATGGTGCTCCACTCAGAATGAGGGCAGAGAAAGGGCAGAAAACAGATCCACTTTAACCATTCTCCGCCATTTTGGCCCAATTTTTTTTCCTAAATTTTTTTGCACCAAACTTTTTCCTGGTCCCCTCTCACAGTCTTTTTTCCCTTCCTCCCCCAAGCGCCAGATAGTTGGATTTTGTCAACCAACTTTTCTCCATCTCGACATTTTTGTTTTCGGGTCAACCGGGGTTCATCACATCACAAAATCTCTTCCGAGAGTCAGCTTTCACAATGGGTACGTGAGACAGCAAAGCCTTTTGCGTCTGTCCTGGACGCTCTTTTCGAGGCCCGTCGACGAGAGCCGAAAGGACAGGCAAAGAAGGACTTTCTATCTTTTCCGAGTGTGCGAGTGGGAGGGACGCCCTTGACATCCGCGGCCAATTGCGACGAGACCGAGACGAGACCTCAACGACGAGACCGAGAGACGGACAGACGGAAAAAGAGATTCCAGACGAGGACGAACAAACGGCCCATCGAGAAATCGACAATGCCGGGAGCACGAGACACGTCGCCGTCGGGAATGGATGGGAAGACTGCAAGGCTGTGGCTAGTCGTAGGCCCCGGTTGTGTCTGCGAATCTTTATCTTGTCCGTAAAACGACACTTGAAAAGCAGACGCAGATGCGAAAACGGCCTTGGTGTCGGCCCAGTTTTGCAGCTTCTCCCAGGTTTCGTTTCCCGGCGGCCTGTGCCGTGCGGCCTCCTTCTATGACAACCTCATTTTCGTCCGTCTCTCGTTATTGCCACGTTTTTGGTTGTCTTGGATGCTCAACGTTTGGCTGCAGTTGTCAGGCCCCTTCTGCGAACCATTGGCGGCTCAGCTTGCGGGCTTCTGGGAACGTTGTTCGCCCTGGGAGGAGAGGATGGGTTTGCACTTCTTTCTGTCTTTTTGCGTCTCTTCCCTGGGAGGAGACGGGCACATTTCTTGCACTGGTCTCGCTCTGGAATGGCCACGATGTCTGTTGTCCTTAGTCTCGTGAAACAGACTGGGATAAGAAAAAGATGGACTGGCCTGCGAAAGAACTGAGGCAGTCAAAAACAGCCCGGAAAGACGAAAAAAGATGCATAGTACACCACATTTCTCTCTGCTGATCAGGACGGACCGCTCCCAGACGCCTGCTTGTCTGCGACCTTGCCATCCTCAAAATTCTATTTTTGTTTTTGAGCATACCAAAGAGCCAAAGGGCTGACTGGGTGGGATTCTTTTTTTTCTCTTTTCTTTTTTGTAGGTATCGATCTCAAGCAGCACCACGTGCGCAGCACGCACCGCAACGCCCCCAAGAGCGACAACGTCTACCTGAAGTTGCTCGTGAAGCTTTACCGCTTCCTGGCCCGTGAGTCTTCCCTATTTTCCTCCCCTCTCGTCCTTTCTTCCCTCTGCAATGAGATGCTAATAACTATCTCCAGGCCGCACTGATGCTTCCTTCAACAAGGTCATCCTGCGCCGCCTCTTTATGTCGCGCATCAACCGCCCTCCCGTCTCTCTGTCGCGCATTGCAGCCAACACTCGCAACGGCGACAGCGCCAAGAAGACCGTTGTCGTTGTCGGTACCGTCACCGACGACAACCGCCTGCTGACCGTCCCCAAGGTCCAGGTCGCTGCCCTGCGCTTCACTGCCACCGCCCGTGCCCGCATCACTGCCGCTGGCGGCCGTGCCCTGACGCTCGACCAGCTTGCTCTGGAGAAGCCCACGGGTGCCAACACCATTCTGCTCCGCGGCCCCAAGAACGCCCGTGAGGCCGTCAAGCACTTTGGTTTCGGTCCCCACAAGCACAAGAAGCCGTACGTCGCCTCCAAGGGCCGCAAGTTCGAGCGTGCCCGTGGTCGCCGGCGGTCGCGCGGTTTCAAGGTCTAAGCGAGGGAAAAAAAAGATATTTTTTTCTTCTTGTTGGGACTTTGTATACCTTGTTGCATTGTATTGGGGTGTGGCTGTCTCATCCCTCGGCTTGTGTGTGCTGCCTTCTTTTTTGTTCTCTCTTCCTCTATTTATGAGAAAGTGCCCAGGAGAGGCAGGGCCCTTGCTGATGGAAATCATTCCGGCGTCACGAGAAAGTTGGAAGGACTGAGACAGCCACACGGGAGAGCGGGAAAAAAAAATCAAAAAAGCCTTTGTCCTTTCACCAAAACGGGATTTTTTTCGGGCGCCAAAGGAAAAAAAGGAAAAGGCCTGGGTGTTTTCTTTATATTATCCTGTAGCAGAAACGTCTTCTTTCACGAAATGCCAAAAAAATCGAATACATATGTGCACATAATATATAGAAAGCAGTGACGTGAAATTTCTTTTTGTTGTACTGTGGTGTACATGCTGAAAGCATTGTATCCCTCTTGTTGTTACATTGTATAGTTGGTTCGTTATCGTCGTCGTGTGTAGGCGAGGAGGTCCTGTCGCCCAGGCATTATAGATCCTTGATGTGATCCAAGTCACCTCCTTCTTCCTCCTCAATGCCACGAAAAAGGTTTCTTTTGATTCCTGGTGCCGTTAGCCACTCAATCCTGTCAATAGCACTCGGCCAAGAAAGAACACAGCGTCAACGTACGCTCCTGGACGACTCGGGCTTCTCCCGAACAACTCTGGCAAACATCTTCTTGAGGCGCTTCTCGAGGACCTTGTCCTCGCCGCCCTGGTAGAACTTGCAGACAAAGTGGCCGCCGGGGCGCAGCGTGTCGCTCGCAAACTCGAGGGCGGCGTAGCAGAGGTCCATGCTGCCGGCGTGGTCGCGGAATACGTTGCCGCTCGTGTTCATCATCCTGTTATACGGGTTACTCAGCGTGTTCAGCCAAAAGCCATGAGTCTGGGGCCAGGGCTCTGACATGTCGCTTAGGACAACATCGACCATACGTCTGCCATGGCCGCCCGCCGGTGCTGCTTCGGACGCGCCAGGAGCCGCAGCCGCAGCCTCTGCCTCTGCCTCTGAAGCCAGCGATGCTCCATCGGCCGAGGGCACGTGGGCTGATGCCTGGCGCTCCATCTCGATATAGCTCGGCGGTCCACAACAACGTCGGTGACGGTCCGTTCGTTTGGGGAGGCTGCGTCGTCGTCGTCCACCTCTGCTTCGGTGATCTCATCGTCGTCTTGCATCTGGCCCTTGGGTTCTGATGCGTCGTCTGAAAGAGTGCTCTCTGGCGATGAGCTCGCTGGCGACTGCAACGTCTTGGGCACTTTGGGCGGTGCCGGCGTCCGGGCCAGGAAGTCCTTGACCATCTGCCGCACGGTGGGCGCCAAAAAGTTGCCCTGGATCGTCGACACGCCGCGGGGCGGCTGGGCCGGGATCAAGTCGATGCCGAGGACACGGCCTGCCGGCTTTGTGCGCTCTACGGCGACCTGAGACCAGCTTCCTGGTGCGTAGCCCTAGATAATTTAGCAGGCCGGCCTCGGAGAAGCACCGGCCATTGCCAAGCACGGCGGAGACTGATCAAGGAAAGGGGGAAAGAAGAAGAAAAAGAAGAAGCTCACCAGATCAACAATTGTCTGCCCTGGCTTGAACAAGCGGTACCGAGCGTCCATCTCGAGGAGCTTGAACGCTGCACGGCTCTTGAGCCCACGCACTTTGGCTTCACGCGCAAACTGGTCCTTGCCCTGGCGCGCCTTCCAGCGCGTGTTGCTGGCAGCCGCTGCCGCTGACGAGACCGAGAAGTGCCGGCAGCATTGTGCACATATTGACCGGGCCTTGCTGCTTGTTGCATATGTGGCGTTGCTCAAAGCGAGGAGAGCTACAGCCTGGCCAATAGCGCCACGACAAACCAGGCCGCTCCCAGCCGACCGGCGAGAGACGCTCCCCAATGCAATCCGCATGAGATGCGGGGAGACAGAGGGGCAGAGAGACGTGTGTGGGAGGGTAAGTGCGTGGCTGTCAATGCCGTTGTCGCACGCGATGAAGAGATTCAATGGGCAAACCGTCGTGAATTTTCAAGGCAGAACGGGCACTAGTTTCGGCAGGCCCGCTCTTTCCTTCTATCGCACGCCCTGCATATCACCGTCCTCTTACATGTACATGTAATACACCTACAAAGTGGCATCATACTTGAAGCAATGCTGTAGCTCAGCTTTCATTTTCAGAAGGCAATCTGAAGACAATCTACAAAGACAAGAAATAAGTGCGAATATCTGTCGATCGGAAGAAAATACTACGGCTGCTATTTTTACATTCAGGAATCCAGAAAGACGCGAAAACCCCCCGAAAGCGAGACGCGAAAAGTTCGCGGAGGATCTCCGAATCCTTTAATGGTCGCCCGTATGCAAACTCGCCAATTCAATGGCAACTCGTTCGACAGCCAGCTTTACAATATGCAGGATTCTAGAATGCACGGTGGCGGTGTGCAATTTCATGTGATGTGGCAGGATCTGGCAGGATTTGGACAGACGCAAAAGGAAGGACCACCACCAATTTGTCCGCCCCGACGGAGCGTTCATGGCAAGAATACAGGGCTAGCGCACTCTAGCGCACTAGTCAAGCTTTTCAGTGACTACAGCGACCAAAGGCTCTGAAGAATCTCACTGATGTGGCTCTGCATATAGATGCCTAACGACAATTCATACAATATCAAGATACAAGATGCCGTAGTACCGCTGGACACGATTGCACACTCAGCAAACTCACAAGGTCCTGCTTGCACTGTAGAGCTGCCAGCTGCCGATTGAGCTAATCAGGGCACATAATTTTGGCGGTTGTATCTCTGAAGATTAATGCTATCTTCGGTCTTGTTGAGGACTCTTATTAGCACGCCACTTCCTGGACTAGACGCAGCCAACTGCGCGCCGAACGGAGTCGGCTTGTTTTAAGGCTGGGCCAACAATGTTCGGTTCGTCTGTTGGCCGAAGCTGGCGAGTCAACAGCAACTGCCTGCGTTCTTTGTCGCATACGAGCGTTCTGGGACGCAGCTGCCGCCGATAGAAGCTCCTGCCTCAAGCATTGCGTCATACCCATGGAAGGCGCGTTCGTCGTCGTGTTGTTGTTTCCTCTTCTCATTTTTTTTGCCTCTCGTGGCCGATCCTTCAAGGTCCACCAAGCTAACTTCAATATAAAACAAATTGCTGTCCGCATCCTCCTCAGTCTCAACCCAGTCTCACCCCAGTCTCGACTCCATAGCCCTCCCTCGCATCGAACCGTGCCATCCTTGATTGCCATCGCCTTCGATACCACTTGATAACCTACATTTTATCACATTCCTTCTCTCTACCCACACAACTGCCAAATCCTGCACAAAATGGCTTCCACCGGATTCATGCGGCCGTCGTTGTTGGCCCAGAACTTCCCCTCGGCGCCCAAGTTCACCGAAAAGAACTTGCCCGACCTCGCCGGCAAGGTCTACTTCATCACGGGCGCCAATACAGGCGTCGGCAAAGAGCTGGCCCGTCTCTTGTACGCACAGAATGCCAGGGTCTATATGGCCTGCCGCTCCGAGAGCAAGTGCCAAAAGGCCATTGAGGACATCAAGACTGCGGTCCCGACGTCCACCGGCACCCTCAGCTACATCCACATTGACCTCGGCGACCTGCGCTCCATCAAGCCTGCGGCCGAGGCGTTTCTCGCGCGCGAGGGCAAGCTCAACGTGCTCTTCAACAATGCGGGCGTGATGCTGCCCTCTCCCCAGCAAAAGAGCACCGTGCAGGGCTACAACGTCGAGCTCGGCACCAACACCGTGGCACCTTTCCTGCTGACACAGCTCCTGACGCCAGCACTCAAGCTGGCCGCGACGCCCGCGGCACCGAGCCGCGTTGTCTGGGTCTCATCCATGGCCGCCGAGCTCTATTCGGGCAAGAATGGCATCGACATGGCCACTCTGCCCGCCGGCAGCAAGACCTACAGCCCTGCCGTCACCGACCCCATGGTGCTCTACGGCAACAGCAAGGCCGGCAACTACCTGCACAGCGTCGAGTACGCTCGCCGCCACCGCGAGGACGGCATCATCAGCGTGGCGGCCCACCCGGGCAACCTGGACTCTGACCTGTACCGCACTATTGACGGCCACGAGCAGGAAGCACAGGACGGGGAGTCAACCTGTTCACACGCCTGGGCATGAAGATCTTCCGCAGCTGCATGCTGCACCCGCCTGTCTACGGCGCGTACACGGAGCTGTTCTCGGGCCTGTCGCCCGAGGTCACCATGGACAAGTCCGGATCCTGGATCGGCCCCTGGGGCCGCTTCTTCAACATGCGTCGTGACGTTGCCGACAACGCCAAGCCCAAGTCCGAGGGCGGTCTGGGCGGCGCCGAGGCTTTCTGGGACTGGACCATGGAACAGGTCAAGGAGTTCATGTAAAGGGGTTGGAACCGCGGCGGCTGTGCTGGGCATATGTTTTTGTTGTTTCTTACGTTTCGTTGACGTGTCATCTCTTCTTCGCGCGGCTTCACTGTGTGTTTTCCTATGATCAAATACCTAGATGTCCTTCGTTAGAATTTCATCACTATTCATTTCTCTTGTAATTGTCAGAAAAAAGGTGAAATCAATAATCAAAAGACTGCTGTTCATTCTCATGATCGTACACTGTCCATCAGTCACAAGGACAAGAAAGCAAAAGAAAGCAAAAAACCCCATCCGAGACGCCTACCCAATGCAAAAATCCCAGGATAAAAAACAGCACAAGACACACAACATCATACAATACATAACCACCGTTGGGCCCGTTTTCATCCGGTCGTCTACGCGAGGAAACTAGCATTCACGCCGCGCCGGTCGCGTTTCAGTGGTGAGAAGCCTCCGCCGCCAAAGGCATTCCGCATGCCGCCCAGCATCGTACGCTTGCCAGCACCTGCTGCTGTTGTGCGCCCCGCGCCGAGTGTCTTTACAGCGCGCTTCGCAGCGGCACCGCCGGCCGGGGCAGCTGCAGAAGCCATTGGCTTCGCTGGTCGAGCCAAAGCGCCGTCCTCTCGGTCCATGCCGTCCTCGTCGTCCTCGTCGTCCTCGTCAAATACTGTCTTGCTGCCGGCCCCGAGAATCTTGCGCTTCTTCTTCTTCGGCTCGGCCTCTGCTGCAAACTTGGCGCCTGTGGAGGTTGCTGCTGCTACCGTCTTCTTGACTTTCATCGTGACGGCGGGCTTGGCAGCTGCTATTGGCCGGTTCTCCTGCTCGTCTGCTACTGGCTCCTCGACCACTGTCTCGGCAGGCTTGGCGGATCGACCGTCGTCTTTTTTAAACAGGTCCGCGTCAGCGGCATCCAGCCCGCCTTCGGCTGTTGTCGGCTGCACCTTCATATTCTTCTTAGAAATCGGAGCGTCGACAAGAACCTTGTCCTTGGGTGGCCGGCCTCTCCGCTTGATACCCGCAGCATCGGCTGCCTTGGCCTTAATCGCCGTACCGAGAGAAGACGATTCGGAAATGTCAACAGACGACAGCGTGGCACTAGTAGACACACGCCGACCCATGATGGAATCTTCGGGCAGCTCGCTCTCGTCTTCGGGAATAGTAGACTCGGTCATGGATTTCACAACGGATTCGGATCTTTCGGCGATGGACTTGTCGGCCGCAGACTTGTCGGCCGCAGACTGGTCAGTAGCAGAAACCTTGGGCTTTTCGGCTGCCGCTGGACCGGCTACCGTGGCGTCAGCAGCAGAATCGTCCATGGGGTTGGTGGTCTTGTTGAGGAATGGCGTGATCGAAAAGGTTGATTTTTGCACGGCCATCGTCGCGTCGAAGCCTCTCTTCTTAAGAGGGCGTTTTGTGCGGCCTTCGTTGCCAATGCCTGGTGTCTGGAGCATGAGCTCGGGGCCGCTGGGCTCGTCCACGGCATGCTTCCGCTTAGCCTTGGTCAGAAGCTGTGTTTTTGCCGTAGCGGCAGACTGCTTTGTCTTTTGAAGGCCGTCCTTGGTTGTGACCACGGTGGAGCGTGCAACCTTGCCACCCTGGCTATGGGCAGCGGCAGCATGCTCGAGCTCGGCGCGCGCGCTCTTGAGCTCTTCCCGCACCTCGCGCAGCTTCGACTTGAGATCGCCGACGCGCAGCTCAAACACGTCGATCTGGCCGCGCGCCTCAGCCAGCTCCGTCTCCAGCGCCTTCTTGGCGCGCTGGCCTTCACGCTTCTCCTCAGCGACCGCCTTGGCGATCTTCTCCGCGTCGGCGCTGCGGGCATCCTCCATCTCTTTCTGCGTCCTTTCCCGCGCCCGTTTCTCGCTGGCGAGCTTCTTCTCCAGGTCCTGCACCTGCTGCCGCAGCTCATCTTCGGCGGCACTGTTGTCGCTGGCCGCCTGCTGGCGCTGTGCCGAAGCGTCAGCAGCGCGTTGTGCGGCGCGCTTCTCGTTGGCGAGCTCAACTTCGAGGGCGTTCAGTTGCCGTTCCAGCGCCAGCTTTTCCGACAGCACATCCTTTTGGTGCGTCAACTGCGACCGCAGGTGCTCGATTTCGGGCTTCAGCATGGCGACTTCGCGAGACAGCGCGAGCTTCTCGTCAGCACCTTGGTCGAGTCCGTCGTCGCGCTGCTGAGGGAGAGCAGCTCTGTCCGCAATGATGCGTGCTCGCGCGCCTGTGATCGTAACTGGCCGTCCTGCTCGCGGCATTTGTGGCTGAGGCCGTCGAGCTGGATCTGCGCGTCGTCGTACTGTGTGGTCAACGAGCCGACGCGGCCGTTGAGCGCCAACACCTGGTCCTTGAGGCGGCTGTTTTCTTCCTGCAGCAGGACCATCTGCACTCTGTGCCGCCGAATGTCGTCGTCTTTGACCACGAGGCCCTCCTGGTGCCGGGCTTCGAGGTATCTCAGGCCTAGCTCGTGGCTCGTCGCGGATCTCTGCTTGCTTGTCAGTTGCCTTGCTCTCGTCTTCTCTTTGCCTCCTTTGCCTCCTTCGTCTCATACCCCCTGATATCCCTCGTCTTCTCTCCCGCGAAACCGCCACAGAAAAGGCGCAGAACCAACGAACCTTGTCGATATCCATTGTAGTTGATGCGGGCGCGTCAATGACACGACAAAAAGGCAGAAGCAACTGCGCAATGTCCGGAGAGGAAAATCGAGGACGAAATATGAAAGAGGACTAGAAACCGATGAAAAAAAATGTTCAATGGCGCGAAGCCGGTCGCTGGTCGATAAGATGTAGGCTGCCGTCGATAGAGAAGAAAAATATCGTCCACAGCAACGTAGGAGAGAGAGAAGGCAGATGGGAGGAAGGAGGGTTGGGTGGGACAGTACGTGCTCACAGTAGAGTGCTCGAGGTGGGCCAATGTTTTGGTCGGTCGGGTTGTTTACTTCCCGTCTGAAAATGGCTTAGTGTAGTATTATGTCAGCCAGGTGCCTCAGCCACAACCCGCCAGCGGAGGATGACGCAGGGGCCGAATCGGCGCTAAGATGGTCCGCGACACGGAGAAACAGCTTGCGTCGGCGTAGAAAGCGTGGGGCCCGCTGTCGGCCAATCAGAGGCCTCAAACAACTTAAGGTGTACGTGGTTACAGGACCGCAGGACAGAGCACGTTGGCTAAATGGGGAAAGCACCTGGAGGGAAAGAACAGCTTCACAATTCGAGAACCGAACCTTGACCAAGTCTCGAGCATCCTCCCCTTTCTCGCCCGACAGACATCCCCTCCCTCCCCTCCCACCACGAATCGACGACGACCAGCTTGGAAGCCGGTCATCGATTTGAATCGGGTGTTCTCGCCATCGAACGTCCAAGTCGGATTACGTTCGACTGCCACTCCTTGTCTCCTTCGAACTCGACTTTAACTTGCTTTTTTTACCTTTCCGTCTTTTGTCTCAACAACACCCTTCTTATCCCCCCCTTTTTTTTTTGCTTTACTCTGCTCCTCTCCATCGATCGCGAAAATGCGCTGGACCTCGCTTCTCGCCTCCTCGCTGCTGTGCGCCACCGGCGTGGTCGCCAAGAAGGCGCCCGTCGACACGTTTGCGGGTTTCCAAGCGAAGCAACTCTCTTCGACACCTATCAAGATCGAGGACAGCGGCTATCAGAAGCTTGTGTCTGGCTCGCCCCGCAACTACAGCTCGGCCATCCTTCTGACGGCCATGGACCCCCGGTTCGGTTGCCAGCTGTGCCGCGAGTTCCAGCCCGAGTTCGACCTGCTGGCAAAGAGCTGGACCAAGGGCGACAAGGCGGGCGAGTCCCGTGTGGTGTTTGCGACGCTCGACTTTAACGATGGTAGAGACACGTTCATGTCACTCGGCCTGCAGACCGCCCCCGTGCTGCTGTTCTTCCCGGCCACCGCCGGCCCGCATGCTGTTTCCTCGCCAGAGCCTCTTCGCTACGACTTTACTAATGGGTAGGTGGAGAGGAGGCAGAAGCAGATGCCTTGAGGCATTGCATCGGAGTAAAAAAAGAGAGTAAAAAAAAAGATGTACTAACTCTTTCGTTGCAGTCCCGGTCCCGCAGAAGTTGTCCACCACTGGCTGTCCCGCCACCTCCCCGGCCGCCCTCACCCGCCGGTCAAGCGCCCGATCAACTGGTTGGCGTGGATGACAAGCATCACCATTTTGCTGGGCTCGGCCACGGCTCTGTTTGTGGCCTGGCCGTACGTGCTCCCCATCATCCAGAACCGCAACATCTGGGCGGCCATCAGCCTCATCTCTATTCTGCTCTTTACCAGCGGCCACATGTTCAACCACATCCGTAAGGTGCCGTATGTGGCGGGTGATGGCCGTGGTGGTATCAGCTACTTTGCGGGCGGCTTCCAGAACCAGTTTGGCATGGAGACCCAGTTGATTGCAGCCATGTGTATGTTCCATCCTTTGTCTCCTTTTTTGTCTTGTTTTTTTTTTGTTTTCTGTCTTTCTTCTTTTCTGTCTTCTAACACATCTAGACGGTATCCTTTCCTTTTCAGCCATTTCTCTGGCCGTCAAGGTCCCGAGAATAGCAGACCCGAAGACGCAGCAGGTGGCTGCCATTGCCTGGGGCGGTATCATCTTCCTCGTGTACAGCTTCCTGCTGAGCGTCTTCCGCATGAAGAACGGCGGCTACCCATTCTCTCTACCCCCGTTTATGTGAATGGTGTGGGCGCCGAGATGAGACGATGGGTATACCCACGGATGCTGCGCGTGACGAGGGATCAGCCAAGTTCACCAGGTATGCTGATGAAAGGGCAAGTGCTTTGCAACGCGAGGCTTATGCAAGAAAGAAGTGGAAGATGCAAGCCGCCGAGACATCGGACTCGGCACACTGTACCAATACAATGAAAAAGAGGGGCTCGAAGAAGACGAGAATACGGGCCGAGACGAACAGTCACTGTCTGTTTGCAAAAAAGAGTTGACCAGCAGGACCAGTGGCTAGGGATGGCCATTTAGAGGACGATCGTCCAGTTTTCTTTTTTTATGTTTACCGGCGAGTTTGTTTTATTTGCTTCCAGCTACTCTACAAGACACTATCTTATTTGTTCAGTCTGTTCTGCTAAGAAAAAAAGGACAGTTCTGTGCCTTTTATTCTCTTTTTATATCGTCCATGTGACCGGTATGGCAAGACACCTAACGCATGTCGTCCCGGATCGAGCATCCGCGCAGCTCAGGCGATCCGGTCTTCCCGATTATGATGGGCAGACACTACAACCAAATATCAACTGCGTAGGACCTGTGCTATATCACCCTCCACTTGGTAGGGTCATGGTCAAATATGAACGCCACAACAGCATCTAAAGCGACTCAAATTTCGCCCCTGGTCGGCCTCTCGCCAGATTGCCAACTTTGTGAGGCTGGCGATGGTGGATGGCAACAAACGGCTAGTCGGATGCTGCCAGCGTATGCCCAGAACGAGCGAGCCAAGGGCATCTATTCCAGACAGGGGGCGAGGCACTCGGTGGCTAGTTCAAAGAGAGGCAGTAAATAGCCAAGGAGGCTTCTTTTATTGCAGTATATAATGAATGTCTCGCAAAGAGAGAGAGAGAGAGACAGAGAGGCTCACGGGCTGAGAGAGTGGTCAGAAATAAGAACAAAGGTGAAGCTGTAGAGCTGATACGTGGGGATCTCAGGAGGAACGTCTTTTTTTCTTTTCTTTTGTTTATACTAACAATGCCTGTTTGCATCTCTTGTTTATGCCGGTTTCATTCTCACTTTTGTCCCTGCGATTCTCCTTCGACACCTCCTGTTGCCTCTCTTGCACCTTCCCGTCATTGTGGATGCGGTATTTCCCCTTTTGGCCCAGGACTTCCAGAAGCCTTCCACCACTTCAGCCGATCCCCTCACGGCTTCGTTTTTGCCGGTAGTAGCTCGATCAGCCGGGACAGGGCTTCTTTGGAGTGTCCAACTCGTGCTCTGCTATGTCTGCGTTGCCTTGCTGTTCCCTTTGGTACACTTTACCCGGGCCGGCCGAGCCTGCCCCAGCGACGACGGGCAGGCAGATAAAGGGTGTAGTGACGGAGTAGGAAAAGGCAATAAAATAAGCGGGAGAAGGCAACGGGATATTGCAAAGGGGAGGCAAAGGTGGGTTCAAAGGAAGTCTACAAACGAAAGGAGTTCATTATTACACGCAGGCATGGCTGGCTCACATTGTCGACTTTAATGAGACGTGAATTTTTGGAGGAATTCAGCACAGAATAATGAATCAAAAACGTTTCTTGTTTTTAGAAAACATTTTTTTAAAAAAATTATAAATAAAAGAGAACAATTACAGTAGAAAAGAAACTGAATGTTATTTCTCTTGCTCTCTCTCAAAACAGTAATAACACCAACGCTGTCCCACTGTCGTAAAACGGTTGATATACGGAGGATGCCATCCGAACTGTTGACAACGGTTTGTTTTGCAACGAGACCGTGAGAACACGGATGTGCAAACAAGAAGCCCCAAAGAATAGAAACAAACTCAAAATCAACTACGCAAATGCTTCCTCAACCGCCACAACTTTTCTCATCATCCACACTTGGACCGTATTATTCCGTCACCCATTTTACAACAGAACTCGACCGCTTAATCACCCAGGCTCTCAGGTTCTCCGTCTTTCAGGTTCTCCGTCTTTCAGGCTCTCCGTCTCTCCGTCTCTCCGTCTTCTTGAGTGCAGAATGTAATGCTCTGCTGCCAAAGCTCCCGCTGCTGTCCCCACAGTCTTGGCTCGGCACCTTGATGCCACACCTCCCGGGCCCTTGCAGGATGCCCCAAACTCAGACACATAGATGCCAAGAGCGAGAAGGAGGATAAAGTACAGCAAAGACCCAGACAAAGTGCGAGCGTGCGTGGCAATGCCCGTTTAATTGGGCGCCTTCCCCCTGTTTATAAAGTATTCCTGAGTAGATGGAGCGATATGAAGAGGCTTGGAAGAATTGGAAGCGCCCCGTGGTGTGTATATCCATGGTGTGTCCATGCAGTCAGTAGATGAGTCCACGGGTAGATGAGCAGACAGAGACGGGATCAGGAACACGGCCTCTTCCTGTGAGCCCGTCGTCTTGGAGGTCCTGGTGGCCGTCGTAAAAAAAAAAACCGAGCGCTTTGTGCGCTTTGTGTACCTTTTTTTTTATTCTGCCTGCTTATTTTATTTTATATATTTTGGTCCCATATATTCTCATACATATTTACTCGCCCTCCCTCTTCATCATTCCCCTTATTGTCCCCAAGTTGTCTGCCCCAATCACGGCATCTCATCGACGCCCCGCATTTTGACGCTGCAGCAATATGGCCATGGTGTCGTCCAGCCGTGGCCGTGTTGATTGCTCTATGGCGTCCTGCAAATGCCTGCAAATGCCTCCAGGTCCAATACGTCCTCTCCGCGTGCTCAATGTGCCTATATGCCTCTTCATCTGCCCGCTGCCGCGTCGACCGCGTGCTGCGTACCTGAGCACACTCTGGCCCTCCTCGGAAGCCCACGACCGAGGCCCTTTCTCTCGCCTGATGCCTTGTCCTGTCCTTGTCCCTCTCCCAGGCGCGGGCCTCACTCCCTGATTGCGCCAGAGGAGGCCGAGGTCGAGACGCGACGGGATAAACGGGACGGTGCATCCAGAAGAGCCTGCCCACTCTCGAGAGACTGGCGGGCTGTCTCTTTTATCTGCTCGAGCAAGCTGCTTCAGCAGGCCACAGGGGAAGGCGTGGCGGCGAGGGTAAGGAACTCCCTCCACGCCCCGTCTACCGCGTCTCTCTTCTGGCTGACCTTGAAGTTTCTTCTCCCATTTTTCTCGTCTCCCTCTCTCGTATAAAGTCCCCAGTTGCGGCCCTTCCTTGAGCCTCCATTCCTCTCTCTCTCTCTCTCTCTCTCTCTCTCTTCGTTCCTCACACATCGATCAACCAAGCCGTTGCGTCCCTGTGCCACTACCCTCTTTTGTCCCACTCCCATTCCCAACAGCACACACACACCACACACACCGGCAGACGCTCCAAGGCCGCTCTCTGCACACCGAACACCATGAAGTTCCAGTACTCTGCCCTGCTGGCGCTCGCTGCGTCGGCGTACGCCGCGCCCTCGGCCGAGAACGTCGCTCGCCAGACTGCCACTGTCGGCTGCTCGTCTGCCGTGACCCTCGACCCAGCACCAACCCCTTCACCAAGTACACGCTGCACCCCAACGTCTACTACCGCAAGGAGGTCCAGGCCGCCGTTGCCAACATCTCCGACTCGAGCCTGGCGGCGTCGGCTGCCAAGGTTGCCGATGTCGGCAGCTTCCTGTGGATGTGAGTTTTGGTTTCTTGCCTTTTCTCCCGTCCGTGACGAGGCCTCCCCCGCCCTCCCCCTGCTGACAACCGTCCCAGTGACACCATTGCCAACATTGCCAAGATCGAGCCTGCCCTGGCTGATGTGCCCTGCACCAACATCCTGGGTCTGGTCATCTACGACCTTCCCGGCCGTGATTGTGCTGCCAAGGCATCCAATGGCGAGCTCAAGGTTGGCGAGATTGACAAGTACAAGAGCCAGTACATTGACCGTATGTGCTTCCACCCCCCAGGATCCTCTTTGAAATGAACCAAGCAGGTACTGACTCCCCCTTCCCCCCAAGCCCATCGTCACCCTGATCAAGGCCCACCCCAACACGGCCTTTGCCCTCGTCATCGAGCCCGACTCGCTGCCCAATCTGGTCACGAACGCGGACAAGGACGCTTGCAAGAACTCTGCCACGGGCTACGAGGACGGTGTCGCGTACGCCCTCAAGAGCCTGAACCTGCCCAATGTCGTCATGTACATTGATGCTGGCCACGGCGGCTGGCTCGGCTGGGACGCCAACCTGAAGCCCGGTGCCAAGGAGCTCGCCAAGGTCTACAAGGCCGCTGGCAGCCCCAAGCAGGTCCGCGGGTTCTCCACCAACACGGCCGGCTGGAACTCCTGGATCAGAGCCCCGGCGAGTTCTCGACGGCCTCCGACGCCAAGTACAACAAGTGCCAGAACGAGAAGATCTACGTCGACACGTTTGCGCCTCTGCTCAAGGCTGCCGGCATGCCCAACTACGCCATTGTGACACTGGCCGCAACGCCGTCACCGGCCTGCGCAAGGAGTGGGGTGACTGGTGCAACGTCAACGGCGCCGGCTTCGGTGTCCGCCCACGTCCGACACGGGCGACAGCCAGGCCGATGCCTTTGTCTGGATCAAGCCCGGCGGTGAGTCTGACGGTACCAGCGACAGCAGCGCCACCCGCTACGACTCCTTCTGCGGCAAGGACGATGCCTTCAAGCCTGCCCCGAGGCCGGTACCTGGAACCAGGCATACTTTGAGATGCTGCTCAAGAACGCCAAGCCGTCGTTCTAAGTGTGTCGAGACCGAGAGCTGGCGGCGGATGCTGAGCGAGGCCGTAGCGACCGGGATTGTGTGTCTGTACCTCTTACGCTCTGAACAGAGGCGCAGTGTCATTTGGTGAGGGCGAGTGCCGGTCGCGGAACGGTAAACTAAATAAAAAAAAAGTGTAAGAGAACCGACGGCCCGAGAGGGATAAAAAGGGAAAGTCTGACTTCCCCGCTATTGTCAGATGGCAAGCAAATAACAATGAAAAAAAGCATAAAAACCAGACGAGAAATGTAGATAAAATAATGTGTGAATTGTTTAAAGACAAGTGGGTGAACAAATAAACAATAAAAACACAGATATATGGGAATGTGGGATGCAAGGATAAAACGGACAAGAAAGGAGAGCAGGTCTAGACCTGATTCTACTCCGTACTTCTCCGCAAACACGGCAGACACAATATAGAAAGCATACGTGTCGTAGCCCGATGCGAGGCCTGCAGCACTCTCTGCAATACAGCCTTTGCTCGGCCGGCGTTTCGGGACTTCTGGCTATTGGCGCAGAGAAAAAATACCAAAAAAATGATGCGCCGCCAGAGCACCCAGCGGTACCGGCATTTGGATCTCGAGCTTGACCGAATCAATGCCCAGTCAAACCTTGTTCTTCATGACCAATGGTCAAGAATCAGGAGATGTGTGCGAACTACCGAGGGGCAAGAGCCTCGGGCCAAACGACAACGGCAGCAGCTTCACACAGAAGTCAGTAAGATCACCCAGACAAGCGACTCGTCAAAGACGCACCATCTCCCCCTCAGGACGCAATACGTACCGCCTCGAGCTTGATGCCAATGTAGTGCCCGTCTTTGGAGAACATTAGCACCGGCATGTCAAGTTCACAAAATTCCCGAATACTGTCTTGGTTAGCTACTGCTTCGCTGGTAATGGATTTGGACAGACAAGACTTACAACTGCCGGCACATGCCGCATGGCGAGCATGGGATGCCCGCGGGTGCGGATGGTGCAATGACGGCAAGCGCCTTGAAGTCGCGGTGGCCGTCGAACACGGCCCGGCCGAGTGCCACGCGCTCTGCACACGTCCCCACCGGATACGATGCGTTCTCAATGTTGGCTCCCAAGATAACGCGGCTGTGGCTGCTGGCTAGCGCGCTGCTCACACCCGCCGGGCTCTGCACGCCATACTTGGTCAGCAGGGCCGCGCCGACGGGGAAATTGCTGTAGGGGCAGTACGCGTTGCTGGCGGCGGCTGTGCTGAAGCGATGCAGTTCGCGGAACTCCTCGACTGTTATGCCGAGCTGGCGGCAGGTGGCCTCGACCTGCGAAACGTCTGTGCTCGAGTGAATGGTGAGGTTAGACATGGCGTTGGAGGTGATGCGAAGGCGAATGAAGCTGGCGAGTGTTGAGGTGTGCGTCGACAGCCAAAGAAAGACGCGTTTCCGTCTTTCGCGGCTGTCGGCGGTTTTATGCTTCTCAACGTTGAGATCTAGGGAGTCTCTCCAACAAGCAAAACGACGTCACAGGAGTCTAGGCCTTTTGTTTGGCCGTTGGCGCAAAGCGATGGACGAAAAAGAAATGGGCGGGAGAATCTGGTGACGCTGTATCGAATGTCTTTGAGTGCAAAAGTCCTCTTTGTCCGGAGATTTGCTTCTTTTCGTCTTTTTCGTCTTCGTCTTCGTTCTTGACTCGTGCGGGTTTCACACGTCAGGTCGCCCGCTACATAGACAGACGAGAGACGACAGTTCGCCACTGTATCTTGCCATTGTACGCGCGCGAGCTCCGTCGCAAACTGAAAGCTGAGCTTTCTCATTCCCCAGTGCCCCGCTAAGCACCAGAGATCGACCTTATCTGCTGCACGTCTCTCCACCAGAAACGTAACAATCGCGCCAGGCCGATTCTGGCCGCACCACGCGGTTGTCGGACGTGCCCGACGCAACATGAGAGCGGCACAGGTCCGCAATCCGGCAGCTGACCTCGTGGCATCTGTGGTAGCGAGTCCGCGATGGTTCTCGCCGTCTGTGAGGTGATTGTATTTGAAGATGAGCATGGAAGAAGATGAAGAAAGATAGCGCTTCCCATGGCGATTCTACCCCTTTTCCTGCGAGACGCGCCTTCCCGGCCGAGATGCTTCTACAAACGGCAGTTGCGACTGCTATTAGACTTACAAGTACACTGGTTCCTGGGAAACAGCGACCGGACGTACTCGTAGCTTAGCTGAGGAGCTTGTTGATTGGCGACTGCTCTATGTCCAGTCCAGCCTAGATTCTAGGCCTGTATGCACCCAGACAAGCTTTTCTAGGCTGCCGTTCAGTGCACTGCTCCACTATTACAGTGCAGCCTTCGTCAGCCTTGTCCGCCAGACAGCCGTTGACCTCATTTTTCGTGTTCTGCCGCCTCCTCTCCCATTTTGCCAGATCTCGCCCACGACAAGCATCTTCATCCGACCCCTTCCTTTGGCCCCGGACATCCCGGACCAATATAGCCACCGATGCCCTGAAGCCACTCGATCAGCGTCAATCTTAACCAATCACACTCTCGCTCGCCATCCTCGATCCTACATCTTCTCATCTCCAGCCCTCGTCGCGATCCTCCTCCGTGCAAGGCTTCCACAGCCATGGCCGACCCAGCAGAGATCAGCGCCCTTACGCTCAACTGCTGGGGCCTCAAGTACATCTCGGCCCTCCGCACCGAACGGCTGGCCGAGATTGGCCGTCGTCTCGCCCTCCTGCCGCGCCACCACTACCATCACCGCCTCCGTCGTCGTCGTCCTCCTCGCCGTCACCTGCAGCTCCCTCCTCGCCCCTCTCGATTGTCGCCCTGCAAGAGTGCTGGTGCTACGAAGACTTTGCCGCCATCCACAACCTCACGCGCCACGTGCTGCCCTATGCCAAGTTCTTCCACAGCGGCGTCTGGGGCGCCGGTCTGGCCGTGCTCTTCGCGCTGGCCCATTACCCAGACCTCCATGACGCCGTACTCGCTCAACGGCCGGCCCACGGCCTTTTTGGCGCGGCGACTGGTTTGTCGGCAAGGGCCTGGCGAGCGCCACGGTGCGCGTGAGCGCGTCCACGACGCTCGAGGTGCTGGTGACGCACACGCACGCACCGTACGAGGGCGGGCAGCCCGACGACTCGTACCTGCTGCACCAGCTGGCGCAGACCTGGGAGGCAGGCAAACGCATCGCGCAGCAGCCGAGCGTGGCCGGCTGGTCTTGGCCATGGGGGACTTTAACATGACGCCGGACTCGCTGCCGTACCAGACACTGTTCCTGGGTGCAGGCAACGGCCAAGAGGGGCTGCCGCAGAGTGCCACCGCATTTGCGCTGCACGATTCCTGGCGCGACCTGCACCCGAATGCGTCCCTGGCGCTGCCAGCCATCCACTCGAGCAGGCCCGGCAACGCCAGCTGTCCGTGTCGTTCTCCGGCGATCCCGACGGCAGCCTACAACTTGGCCGAAAACGGCGCTGCGTCCGACAACGTCCTCAACACCTGGCGCTGGCCCAAGGACAAGCAGAAGCGCCTGCACAGGTTCTACCGCCAGCGGCAGCAGCGGCACCAGCAGCCGGGGACGGGCACTGCCGCTGATGTCGACCTCGAGGCCGAGTTTGTTGTGCCCCCGGACACGCCAGACCCGCGCGCCAAGCGGCTCGACTACGTCTTTTACGCGTCGCCGGCCCTCGCCGGGTCGAGCAACCCGGTCTGGCGCACAAAAGCGGCCCGCGTCGAGATGGTGGACCGGCACCCAACGCTCGGCTGCTCGGTTAGCGACCACTATGCGTCGCCGTGACGCTGGCACGGGCGGCGTTGGAGTCGGAGCCGGAGGCGGCATCGAGCGGCATCCCCCACCCGCATCCAACAGACGCAGTGGCCACGCCGCTCGCCACATACGATGCTGTTCTCGCCGAGTCCGACAAGTACATGCTGCGTGAGCAGAAGCAGCGATACTGGCGCGGCGTTCACTTCTTCGTGTCTGTGGCTGTCGTCGTTGGCTGCTTGGTTGCCGTCTGGTTTGTACCGCGCAATTTTGTCGCCTTTCTGCTGACCCTGCTGGCAACGCTGGGCCTGGCCACCGGCGTCGTTGACGGGCTCATGGCACTGCTCTTCTTTGGCTCCGAGATTCGCTACATGAAGGAGTTCCACTGGGAAATTTGCAACTCCCAAGCAGCAGCCACTGGCTCAGCGCGTGTCCCGCCGCTGTTCGTCCCACACTGAAGACAAGTGATCTGAGGTGATCTGAGGTGATCGAGGTGATTTGCACCGGGTGCTGGAGGAGCGGCGTCGCTATTTGACTTCATGCGTCTTTTACAGCGTTATGCAGTCTTTACCTTTTCTGCGTCCATTTCTATACACTAATATTGATACCGGTAACACCAATAATGATAATTTCTATATTTTATAGCCAATTTTCCCTTGTTCCCCTCTGCCTGTAGAGTGTGCCGCCAAGTTTCTCCTTGTTCTCGTATTTGAAAAAAAAAGGTTAGAAGCATCCGCGATGGGACGACCGCATTACCGCAAGGGCTGGCTTCCACGCCCCCGTTGTGCCTCAGCACCGCCTTGTAGGGGCCCATCCGCCGCCACGTATATCCCAAAAAGGCATTGCGCTTCCGCAGCTCCATGGAGACCTTTTTGGTTTCCCGGTCCCGTGGGCGCTTCTTCTCTCTTTTCCCATACCGCTCGACAAAATCGAAGAAGTGCTTCTCCATCAGACGTGGACAGGCCATGTGCAATTAGCTGTCCAATCTCCGCTTCAATCGCCTTGAGCCGCGACGAGTCGTAGGGCGTAGCAACCCAGCCGAGCGCTTTCATCTGCACGACAACGTCGAATGCCTCCAAGGCCTCGTCGATGCTGTCTTCCTCATCATGCTTATTATTCATTGCTGCGGGAGGGTTATCCACGTATCCCCCGCGGCAGCTTCGCGGTTCTTGTCTTTGCCATCGCCTTCCTTGCTGCATCGCGAGTAGGGATCTCGGTGCTTTCGTCATCGTCATCAAACATATCCCGTCGTCAAAGTATTGCGTATCATCATCCGAGCGGATCTTGGGAACAAATGGCGGCGGCATCTGGTGGAGGCGCTCCCACGGCAGGCCTTTGAAAAACTTGTGAGCCTTGATGTCCTCGGCGTCAAAGGGGAACACGTATTGGCGGGCCATGCTCCGGCCGGCGGCAAGCCCAAATCTGTCTTTGCTCGGCGTGTGTCCTCCGTCTGCAATTTTCGTCAACTCGGCAATGGCGGCATCCTTCAAGCTGGTATCGCTTCGAGCACAGGCGGCGAGACCTGTCCGCCACCAAAGCTGCCATAAGTTGCTGGCATCGCCGCGACACCGGCGGCCACGAAGGCAGGGCAAATACAGTCTCGTGGTTCTGCAGGCTGTCAGTATATGTACAACATATGTAGGTGCGTGAACAGAACTGGCCAGGCACTTACGAGAATGTTCTTCTTGGTCTCGTTTCGGCCCTGATCAGAGAGAAACGGCGTGCGGCCGTACAGGCATTCGTAGAAAATCACACCAATGCTCCACTAGTCACAGCGGCCGTCGTAGTTCTCTCCCCGGACAACTTCGGGCGCCATGTACTGGCTGGTGCCGACGACACTTGTTGCTGCCACATGGTTTCCGCACCGGTTTCTCCATTGGAGAATGGGCTCTTTGTCATCGGCATCGGGCAGCCGCTGATGCTTCTCTAGGCTGGCCATCATGCTGCTGCTGCACACCATTGCGCCTGGTGCTCCAACGCTCTTGTCCTTTTTCTGGTCCTCCTCGTCACCGGCCACGTAGATCCCGAGATTCTGTAGCAGTGAGTATCTCGTGCTGCTGTAGTACCGTGAGTCGTGGCTCCAATGGCCGTCAAAAGCGAGACCAAAGTCTGAGATCTTCAAGTGGCCCGAGGCGCTGATTAAGAAGTTGTCCGGCTTGATGTCTCGGTGAATGTACTGCAAGGCGTGTGCTTCTTCGACAGCAAGAATCATCTCGGCAATGTAGAACCGCGTCACAGCTTCGTCAAGGATGTTTTCCCGGATCAGGAGACCGAGAAAGTCGCCTCCAGGCATGTACTCCATGACGAGATACAAATTTGCAACATCTTGGAAGCTGGCGACAAGCGGCACGGCCCTGTTTGTGATGTCAATAAGCATGAAGGAAAATGAAAAAGAAAAAAGAAAAGAAAAAGCACAATGAATCTAGGTAATGGTGTCTCACCAGTTGGATCCTTCAGAGGACACCAAAAAGTCACGCTCGGCCCGCATGTGTCCTTCCTGGCCAGAGCGGATCATCTCGGACTTGCGAATCACCTTCATCGCGTATACCTGCTTCTTTTTCTCCAGAGCGGCCGCCGGATTGTCGTAGAGTGAAGCCTTTTCGCGAACAAGCCGAACAGTGCCAAAACTGCCTTTTCCAAGAACCTTGAGCATCTCAAAATCGGACGCGCAACATTGTCGCACGCAGCATTGCTGCTCCAGTACCCACATCAAAAAGGAGAGACCGGTGCTTCTTGCCTTGAGCACGCGGGTCTCCCGCAGATGATTGGACTCGGCCCTGTAAAAGGCCTCCAAGTAGCACTGCTTCCCTTCGGCACTGAGGTGTCTCGCGCCGTAGAGCTGGCTCTCGAGATGGTGTGTTCTCAGAGCTCGTGGCGTCGGCCCACGGAGAATCTCGTTGTAGTATGTCTCAAGGAAAATCTTTGCTGCGGCAGCCAGCTCGACAGTGACTACGGTCGGACCAGTCGGATCTGGGACCTTGTCCTCGGTTATGGTGCCGAGACTTGCTGGCTCTTTGGGTGCTTGGTTCACACGGGCATCGCCCGGAGCAACTCCAGAGAGGAGTGTGTCAACCCGGGGCAGGGTGATTTCTGGCACTTTTTTGGTCTCTCTTCTTGTCGCCCTCTTGTGTCAAGTCCTTGGACGGCGAGCGTTTGTGGTCGGGGCTGGTCGGTGTCATCAGAGGCAGCGTCGAGGGCGAATGTGCATTGTCGTCTTTTGCTTCGCAAATTGTCCTTTTGGGGTCAGCCTTCTCAGCGGGGACTAAAGAACCGCATGTTGACGGCAAAGTGCTTGAAGCACAGTTGTTGTACGGCGGTGTGCGGCCGCCGCTGGACGGTGTTGCTGTTGATTCGGATAATTCTTGTTCAATAGGAAAGGGCGAGAGGATTGTAGGTTTGCCGGCGGCGAAAATACCGTCACCTTCTTGGTAGTACTTCATGTAGTAGCTTCCTTTGGCAGCTGGTTCGGGGAGAACTTGGACGGGCTCGATACAGCGCGTTTCTTGCAAGTAGGGTCATTAAAGATGGCCACGGGCGAGCGAGCAGGACTGAAGAAATCGTCGGGCTCCCTCGCATTCCCCAAAAGGGGCTGCGCTGTGCTTGTGGGAAAGTCCATCGTGCTGGGCGTGGACAACAGAGGCCCCAAGGTTGATGCAGTGCAGTGCAAACAAAGGTACGACCGGCGATGAAAAGGATGCCACGAGGGTGAATGAACGGAATGATCAACTGGCGTCACGCAGCAGAAGTAATCGAAAAAGGTTAAGAGTGAGTTTCAGGGAAAAGAGAGGAAGAAGAAACAATGCGGAATAAACGCTACAAAAAAAAGCCATAAACGAGAAAAGGAAGAGATGTCAAAGAACAGCAGTAGAGGAACAAGTGCTGGTAAAGAGATAAAATACAAGAAATAAAGCCCACCAGCAGAGCCTACCAAGAAGCAGATAGTCGACGTGGTGCGTTAATGGTTCGCAAAGTATATCGTTGGAAAGTAGAAGATCAAGAGGGAATGCGAGATTTAGCGCAAGAGCAATATTCAGGGCAAGTCAACAATCAAAACAATCATGTTGCGAGAAGGAAGGCACGATGGCCCACGACATAGCAGCCACCGTGATTACCGGGCGCTTTCCCAATCCAGAGCTCACAGCGCAACGCACCTTAACCCCTTATGATACTCACTCAGAAGGCAGGAGCGAGTCTGCCGTTAGTATGAGGTTTTAACGAAAACACAATACAAAAAATTGCCTCACAATCAGCCCAACATGCAATGCACAATGCAACGCACAGCTCGGTAATGATTAAATCAGGTATGACATATGAAAAGTATAAAGTATAACACTAACAATCACCGTCCAACTCCAGAGGCAGGTCTGGCGGGACGATGTGATGAAAACGCGAAGCAGACCCCATTTTTATATATACCATCATAGAGACATGACCAGTAGTGGAAAAACAATGTAAAACAAACCAGGGAGAAAACAAGAAAGAAGGAAAAAAGAGAGAGAAAGTACAAAGAAACCAAAGACTGGAAAGAGGTCCAAAAGGAAGACATGCCTAGCCAACAGGGCAAAAGCAAAGTATAATACAGGGGGTGGGGGTGGTGCAATCCAAGGTATTTTGGGCAGCTTGCCTTTCCACTCTTTTCCTTTATGCGGTGGTTTCTGTGCATCTCTCTTGTTCCTCCTGACATTTTCCTCCATCGTCGACCTTTTTCTTTATTTTTGTGTTGTATTGTGTTGCGTTGTGTTTGGCATTTTACTTGATCTCCAGCAGCTTGACGTCGAAGATGAGCGTGCTGTTGCCGGGATGCCGTCAAGCTTCTTGGAACCGTACGCCAGCGACGCCGGGATGGTCAGGCGACGCTCGCCGCCAATGGACATGCCAGCAATTCCAATGTCCCAGCCGCGGATAACCTCGCCCTTGCCGACGCGGAAGGAGAACGGAGCACCCTTCTTGTTGGAGTCAAAGACCTTGCCGTTCTCGAGCTTGCCAATGTAGCGCATCCCGACTCGGTCGCCGTTCTTGACGACGCGGCCAGAGCCCAGCTTGCGGTCGTCAATGGTGACGCCCTGGACAACCTTGACGCCGAGCTTGCCCTTGCCGGCATCCTTGGGAGCCTCCTTGGCAGCGGCCTCCTTAGCGGCCGAGCCGGTCGGGCCCTGCTCGAGCGTCTTGGCGAACTGGACACGCTTCTTATCCTTGTCCTCCTGCGCCGCGACAGCATTCGCCCTGGTTGTTTCTTGAGTTTCTTGGCCTGCTTCTTGCTCAGCTTGGTCTCGTCGACCGAGGTTGCAGACTTGGCAAATCAGGTCGTCTAGGCTGGGCTCGGCGTCCTCAGCAGGGCGCTTCTTGCCCTTGGCCTTCTTGGCGTCCGTCAGCTGGGGAACCTCCTCATCCGAGTCGATCTCCTCGATGCGGTTGGCAATCTCGTCGAGCTCGTCGAGCTCGTCGTCCTCGTCGCTGTCAAGCTCCTCCAGGTCGATGTCGGGGGGCAGGTCGTAGTCATCGTCGTCCGAGTCCTCCTCGTCGCTATCCTCCTCATCGTCCTCGATGAAGTAGTTGCCCGTCAGGTGGACGGTGTGGCTACCCGACACGCAGAAGAAAACCTCCTCCGAAGGGTCGATGCTGAGCTCGAGCGTCTGCTGGTAGTTCTGTATTGTGGGGGTAGAAGTCAGCAAAAAAGCCTTCTTTAGAAAAAAAAACCTTTCAGGCCAGAGCCAGCAGTTTTGTCGTGCAGGGAGTGCAAAAACGTACCTTGTCCGTGTCCAGGGTGCAGACAACAAAGTCCTCGAGGATCAGGTCGTCATCATCCTCGTCCTCATCCTCGTCGTCCTCATCCTCATCGTCGTCATCCTCCTCCTCTTCCTCGTCGTCCTCCTTAGTGGCGGGCGCCTTGCCCTTGCCCTTGCCGAGGCCTTCTCGGCCTTGCCCTTCTTCTTGGAAGCGGCGCTCATGAGAGCGGCAACATCAGCCATCTCCTCGTCCTCCTCATCGTCATCCTCCTCCTCCTCCTCCTCGGCGGCAGCGGCAAGGAGGGCACGGAGGTCCTGCTTGCGGCGGGCCTTGGACGGGTCGCTGGGGCCGCCGTTGGGCTCATCGTCGTCCTCGCTGTCGCTGCCGGCCAGCAGGCTCTGCAGGTACTCGTTATCCTCGTCATCTTCATCGCTCTCGTCGTCATCGTCACCGAACTGGATGGGGCGACGGACGAGGCGCAGGGTGGAGCGGCCAACGGTGGGGACCTTGCCCTGCTCGTCGCCTCCGGCTCAGCCGTGGGGTCCAGGGCAGCCATGGAGATGTGGATCTATACGACAAAGTAGTCTTGTTAGCATGCAGGATCACGAGCAAGGCTTCAGCCGCTGCAAATGCGAGGCCTGCGCAATCGCAACAGGCTCAGCGCCCCCCGCGAGGAGAAGGCAGATTGCAATTGATCGACGAGAGATGACAAGCAAATGCTCCATTCGTCAATACATACCGTAGCCGGGAAGTCCTGGTTGACCGGGATCAGGACGCCGCCAGGCGGCACCTGGAGGCCGAAAAACGCCTGCTCAGACATTGTGTCGTTTTCTTCTTGGGGGGGATTGGGAGAGGAAGGGAAAAAGAGGCGGTGGATTCAGCTGTGACAGAAGCGGATCTGAGACTCGAGGATATATGAGAAGAGAGAAGAAGATGTGCAAAGTGCAAAAAGAAAGAAGAAGTGGAAAGAGAAGGAGGGAAAGAACGAGGTCAAAAGAAGCTGGAGCAAAGAAAAGACTGTAAATATTTTTTCTGGCAGTAGCAAGGCGGCGAGCAAGCCTAGAAAAAATTAAGTGGGTCTCGAGCCGGCTGGTTGGCCCAGAAAAGCCGTTCTTCTGGCAGAAAAAAAAACTTAACGTACAGCCGCCAGGTAGTAGGCAGGCCCGCAAGTAGCCAATGCAAGGCAGCGGGCCTGCAGAGCTCACCGCGAATTGGAGTAGCATGTGGTGGCTCATTGGCCCGGGCCTGATTGGCCTTCCTGATCAGGAACCCACTTTCGCCTCTTCCAACGGCCAATTTGCCCCTGGGGCAAAAGTTTCTTTGAGGCCGGTGTTAGCGCAAAAGAAAAAAAAAGGCGTGGCCACTGTGGAGAAAACACTTCTTATCGATAAGTGGCCAGGAGAACGGCAACGTAAGAGGAAGGAGCGACAACGACTTTTTCTTCACATGATTCCAACGACATCCCATTAACTCTGAGATGAGAGCAAAGGACGCCATATTTCAATGAAAATTAAAATCTGTTAGAAAGCACCGTGGTCTTCACCTTAGAGTCAAGCACGAAAGAAACCCTTGTTCGCCGTGTTCAGTGTTATGGATGCGGCGTTTCTTTGGTCATTGAATAATCTCGTTGGTTGAGAGGGTCTCTAGCGGCGAACGTCAATATAAATATGCCGAACAAGTGGGCTGAGGGCTGACGATGAACTTTGCATATTAAAATAAAATATCGCGAGTGGATGTTGCAAACGAGTCCAACCCGCGACCCTCTCCAAGAACTCCCACGGCCTGTAACGACTGGGAAAGGGTCTGAGAAGTCTGAGAAGATCTGAGTCCCTCCTCAGTTCTAAATGCCAAAAGCCCTTGTGATATATATCCATAATGTGCACCTCTGTACATGTGAAGGTGAAGAAACTTCGTCTCTAATTTAAGAGGCATGGATAAGCGGAAGCAAAGAAGAAAATCAGGAAAGACGGGCATTAAAATAAAACTCGCTGAATTGTATTATCCAAAGCGGAGACTGAAATACGGCAATGGTAATAATATGTAGAGGGCCGCCGCCCCAAAAAAAGTAAAAGAAAAGAAGCCAATTAAAATAATATAGGGAGCAAACAGAGTCGTGAAAATGAAAAGAAACATTAAAGAGCAGCAAGGCGTCAAGGATTCTGCCGCTCATGCCATTTCCTCGACGGACATGGACTTTGGCCTGGCGTTGGCGTGTGGCCTTTTTTGCTGACAGTGTAAACCAGATCCTTGTCCAAAAATGGCATATTCTGTGCTTGAGCACAAGGAATTGCACCGTAGATGGAGCCACGAGGGGACCATGATGTAGTCGATAAAGTTCTTTTTCAGGCTGCGATGCGAAAGAGTTCATGCCTCTAGCGAGACCGGCGTCGTTCATTTCCTTTTCACGCAGTGTAACTGCAATCTCAATGGAAGCTCTCGTACATAAAGAGGTAGAACGCAACCTGCAGGAAGCCGACGGTGCGCAGGTACTGCAGGCTTGGAAGATCCAGTTGACACCGTGGATATCCGCAGCACCATCTGTGGCACGCATGTAGAGAGTGACGCAATAACGAGAATCGTCATTTGAACAGGCAGGAAGTGGCCTCGAAATAGACGGCGTGAACAGGACAACCAAAAGGCGGTAGTTGGGGCCCTTGATAGCTTCGTGCGGTCACATCGGAGAAAAAAGCCTTTGTCGAAAGATGGTGTTCAGAAGCCGGGCTGCTGGTGAGAGCATCGAGCTGGGCCTCAGGGATGTACGTGTTGGCAGCGTCGTTCAGGGCGCTGTGCAGAGGACAGAAGGTGCGTGTGTCTGCTTGCGATTCCGCCAGAGCTCAATAACTTGCGGAGGCGAAGCCGGTATCAAGCGCACCCCACATGTGGCGCAGAGCCTGCTTATAGCGAGCGCGCATGTCCGAGACCACGCCGCCGACGCCCTTGCCGTAGCCACCGGCCGTGACGTTGTCTGGCTGATAGGGCTTAGAACGGTCCGCACGGTCAGGTTGCCGTTGAGCGCAAAGAAGCACTTGAGGTACATGTGCAGATCCTCCCCGATCGCCTCAGAGTCGCAATCCCATCCACCAACACGGTCAACTAGCTGGAAGGGAGGGAGTAGACGACGTGGTCGGTGGGCAATCGTCGATCCGCGGTAGAGGCCTGACAGACCGGCTGCGCACCAAAGAATGTCGGCCACACGAACAATGGCAGGGACAATTGTGGGCATTGCGGTCAAAAGATGATGGGGGCGAAGTACAGGCGTCGTAGTTGCGGTCTCTGGGTAGCCAGGTGCATGCGGGTGACCAGAGAAAAGTAGTTGAGGGACAGATGGCTGTCCGCTATCGTGAAGGGCGAACAAGGAAGAGAGCAGTCAGCACATGCACCTGTTGCAGAGTCTTTTTTTTGTCTCATCGCAAATGACCATACCCGGTAACCTTACCATCAACTGCCGGTCGATAATCAATTTCCTTGCGCAAGCGGCCAGTGGGTATCCTCTCGCTGAGTTTGCGCGCAGCCCAGTCGAACATTGCTATTCCCTCTGCCCAGCACACTCCGGTAAGGACTACCGCGTAAGGATGCCTATAGTAATAAGGTCATGCTTCTACGAAACACTTCTTTAAATAAACTCGTTTATGAGCGACATGGCCTTGATCTCGGCGTCGTTCTCGCGCTGCTCCATGGCAAGGTAGACCTGAGAGTAAAGTCAGTCGAGCTTTCTTTTTTGAGGTCGGAACAAAAAAGAAAGAAAAAAGTCGGACCATACAATCGTACACTGCCGTCGGTCACCACTGTGACACGCCGAGTCGAGCAATCCGAGTAGTCTCCGGAGGCGAACTCAACCTCCTACTTTGTTAGTGAATACTTATCGCGTGATGACCTAACGGTCTGAGTGCCGACCGTCACGTGTCGAGCTTCAGCCGCAGGACTCGCCATGCGCCTCGCCGGCCTCGCTACGCTGCCGACTCAGAGTGGCGCGCGCGAAGTCGGGTCAGGAGATCTCGGAACTGAACAGGGACGTGGCCGGCAGGCGCGGCAGCGGCTGCGCCAAGCTGAAACTCGCTTGGCCACCTTGACCCCTTATTCTGTGTCGTCTTACGAAGCGATGGTTGGTGATGTCGCGTCAAATAGTACCAACAGGTTGCACCACGCAGAGGGAGGCCTGAAGTCTCGGTAACGGGTAAAAAAACTAACCATGCCAAAGACCACACAGGCACACGGGAGAGCTGAAACGCCAGGAGTGCAACAAGAGGCACAGTACCAGCGGAAGAGATAACCAGTCCAGTTAGCCTGGCCCCGCCACGGGGTCGAGATCCAGAGCGGCACTCAAGCTAATCGTGATTCCCGGGCTGGTTGGTTATGTATTTTGCCTATGAACTATTGGCCCAGAATCTTTTCATTGCACCCCATAGGTATGGAGGGTTCAACCAAGGCCAGATCACTGGCGTATGGCCACCGTGAGCGCCGGCCACACCACTGTGAAGAGCGACCAGCCTGCGAGCGACGGCGTCGAAGAAGGCTTGTGCGAGGAAAAGGAGAAAATAGGTAAAATAAAAGCTGGCTCGATAACGCCTCGAACAATCGAAATTTTGAGGGAGAACAAAAGGACCGGCAAAAGGAGGCAAAGAGGAGACGATTTCTAGGAAGAACGAAAGAAAGACAGTCATGAGACGGCGCCGCCATGACATACAAGGGGGCCGGGAGAGAACACGTGAGCCGGTAAGGAAAAACTAGGGGAAGGAAAAGAAACCTTGTCGATAAATTAGGTTTGCGCGAATATAGGTGAGTCGTCCCTAGGTGGCGGCTATTGGGAGTCGGTGCAAATAGTAAGTTGCCGTGTTACACTGTATATCTTCTGTTCATCTCTTCGTCTAGTGAGGCAGTTATCTTCTTATGTTTCTTCCAATCTCTTCCGTCCAGCCAACGGAGACGCCACCCGGAGATGCCTACACCTCAGTCGTGGTGGTAGTTGGGTCAAGACGACGAGAAGCCTTGTTTGTAGGCCGTTGACCGTTGGAGAAAAGCATGTCTCGAGGGCAATGACCCAGAGGAACTTAACCAAGACTCTGTTCGAGAGTTATCCGATGGAACAGTTTGAGATCCCGGCGGGACAAAAGAGTAAGCAGGAGATAGAGCAATAAAAAATGGAAGGAGGCAACCGACAACGAGATGTTGTGACGGGGAAGTGAAAAAAAAAAAAAAAAAAAAAAAAAAAAAAAAAAAAAAAAAAAAAAAAAAAAAAAAAAAAAAAAAAAAAAAAAAAAAAAAAAAACAAAAAAAAAAAAAAGCGCGAAATTATACACAATATGCTAAGGAATGGAATAAAGGGGAGAAACGCAGGCGGACCAAAGAGCCTGCGGGCTTCCCAAACAGACAGCTGGACGGCGAGACGACCTCAGGCTATTGAGAGCAATGAAAGGGGTCGTTATTTTCTTTTTTTAGGGCAGACACCACAGATAATTCATCTAACCCACAAATGACAAGACACCGCTCGTAGCGATATGTAATGCAGGGCACCCATGATTTTGTCTGAACCGCACTCCCGAGCCGCAACCGATTAGATCGCTCTGAAACTATGAAAACTCCTTCAACCAGAGTGGTATACACCAGTGCAAGTCTTTGCGACAGCTTTCGCGATGGTCTTCCTCCTCGTCCCAAGCGCTGGCTTCAAAGCGGATAAAGACGCGCCCCCCCCTTTGGTTAGAAAAGAATCGACAAACGAAAACTACGCACAGAAAGATGAGACGACTTGGCACATGTTCCACGGAATATGTACGTTCGAAGAGGCAGATAAATGGCTGAGGGGCAATACACCCCCGAAGGACGCTACGGAGCAGAACTAAGCAAGCTACGATAAGCAATCAAAGGACAAGGAGAGACCAACTCTGCTTTACCAGCCTGGCCATGTCCGGTCATGCCCCCAACGGTGGGTGTGTGGACCTCTTAGAGAGCAGACAGCTATATGGACTGTCACACAATACCAATGGAGCTACCGCAAAGATGACAATGACCCGTGCATCGCTTGTCCCGGATGGGAAGAGGAAGCCACGAACCCAATGCGTGTATTAATCGCAGGTCATTCACTTTTAGGAATCGGTGCTCTTTTGGGCTAGCTGTGGACTGCTAGCGTGCACTTCCGATTGTTGGAGGTTCTTCGTGCGTGTTCCTTCGTCCGTTCGCTTTCTGAGCATTTGCTTTGCATTTTGCTAGGATATCCTTCGATCAGCTGACATGCCGGTCGCTCAAACATAGAAGGGACTGCAATAGTAAGAATATGACTCTGGTATCTTCATCTTGTTTCTCAATTCACAGTTTAGCAGCGGCCGGTTTATTTCCAGCGTGACTGACAGTAGTTACGTTTGCTGTGCCTATTCATCAACTCCGTTTCTTTCTTCCGTTCGTCACGCCTAGATACCTCAGCATCGAGAAGCCATCGTTCTCACTTCCTACGCAGTTCAGGAACGGGGATGCACCTTGGCCACCTTCCAAACGGCCTGCACTATACACCGGGACCATTATGCTCTGGTCATAAGGGTCTCTCAGGCCATCCAAGATAGCCAAGACGGCGAGGGCTCACTGGTGTATACGGACGAGGATCATGAAGCACCGCTGTTTATGCCCAATGGTCATCTGCCCCTGTGCGACAGGACAGTGCCCTTTGGTGAACAGCCCAGGAGGTAAAGGAACCAGCCAAACGCGTCCCCAACACGGACAAATCGAGGGCACAAACCATATTAGTGGTCCGAAGACGTAGCTTTCGGTGGTGCTTTGATGGTGCTACTGTGTATCCGGACAGAGGATTCATGAAGCACGCTGTGTTGCCCTGGCATCTTGCCCCTGTGCGTACAGGAAGTGCTTGGTGCAGCCCAGGAGGAAGAACCACCAAGCCGTCCACAGGAGAGGGCACACATATTAGTGGTCGAAGACGTAGCTTGGTGGTGCTTGATGTGCTATGGAGATAGAGAGGTGGTGGTGTGCGCCCGTCCCTCCAAACCCACACGTGTTTTCTCTCTTATTTCAATCAACTATTAAACCAAGGCCAGAGGATAAGAGAATAGATAAAAAGGTGCTCCTCCCTCCTAAATTTGCAGTGCGTACAAAGAGGATGGCGGTGACGATATGGAGTGAAAACGAGCCCAGTGCAAGGCCTCTTTCTCGTGACTACTCCACACTTCAACACTGCGTTTTCCTGGTTCCACTTGGGCAAGTATTACGGTATCTTCAAGACACGGCTTCGAGGCACGGCACCCTGTCCTTGTCTTTGCCTCCAGGCGGAAAGCATTTGCCGGGGGTAGAACACGTTACTGGGAGAGGCTGCAAACACTTTGCAGATCCATGTACTTCAGACAGAAAAGCTCATGATAGTTGCTCCGTGTTTTAGAGGGAATAGCAGAAAAAAAGTCCATGGCCTTGCAACTGTCGATTTTTACCGCAAGCTACGTCCGTTTTCAGCAAGAGACGGCCGCTGGCGCTATTTTTCTGTCGTGTTGGCTTTCTAAATTAATGAGAAAAATGTGGGACAACCAGCGACCTATAACTTTGGCTCGAGAAGCGATACCAAATGATACAAGCCAGCCCACGACGCGCTTTCGACGCTTCTTAGTGGACAGCCAATGCATCGTCCTGAGCGAGGGTCCTGCCAATTGCGGGCACAAACCAATGGCAGTCGCTAGTCTGCGCATTTGTTTCTTCCTCTTTCCTCGCTCCTATTTTCTCTCGCATTTGTCTGCTCCTCGTTCCTTTTAAGAGTAGACCGTCTGTTGTATTTGCTTGTGTTGGCATGGGGCTATCGAGCAGTGCCTTTTTCTTTTCTTCTTTCTTCTTTCTTCTTTCTTCTTCTTTTCTTCTTGCGTTCTCCTTGTCTTCTCGCCAGTGTCCAAGGCCCTTCCATTGCTGTTCAACATACAGCATACGCCATCAAAAGCCTCGAGGTTCTTTATAACCACTGTTTACATTGTGGTTTATGGCACCAGGGGTATGCTCCATAGCCGTGTAATATAGTAGACCAAGGCAATATTACCTGGCAAGCGGCACCTAGCTCCCATGAACGGGAGGATCCACCAACAGGCCTAAGGATGGCCCTGTTACTTTGTGAGGTTTGGCTTTCCTTGATTTTTTCTTCAGCACCTCAATTTAATTCATTATTACGGAGGACCTCGCACCTCATTCTTTCCCCCTTTTTCCTTGAATTTATTCTCAGACCGTTTTTGTCTTCAGGTCGCCGCTGGGCCCGTTGCTTCAGCCTCACATCTGATCCTTTCCCGTCCACGTGGATATCCCACGTATCTGCCGACGCAGCACACCATGTTTGAGAAGAAGTACCGAGGGTATGAAGAAGAACGGCAACATGGTTCTCTCCTCTTCAACGTCTTTGACAACAGAGGCGGTGCAGAACAGACGGAACTTTTATTTTCTTCCGTTTCCTGTTGCCTCTCTTATTGCCATTCTCTGTCGCCCGGGGGTAATCGTAATTTCTCTGTGTTTCGTCACGGCCCGCAGTTTTCGCAGTTACGGAGGAAAAGCAAGCTTTGCTGACCCGGGGGCGGGCCCTGAAATCGCGCCGCCCAGTGGTGACCGGAGCCAGAATCAGTTCGTCGTATGGGATGGGGCTCGGGCGGTGCTGCCTGCCCATCGCCCGCGGACATTCGCTGCCAGACCCGTGGCTTTGTTTTACTATGAGTTAGCGGAGAATACTCGTATATGAGTGATTCCATTGCCCCCAGACAAGGCTTCATCGCTGACAAAAGATACCCACGTAGTTCATGCAGGCCCTCTTTGCGGTCTCTTTTTCAGTCGGCTAGCCCAATCGTTTCTACTCTAAATAGAAGAATAAAAAACTTTCTAAAGATGAGGTTATTCTTATCCTTATTTATTCGGCTGCCTACAGCAGTAGCCTTGGCTTGGCATTTCTCTTTTGTTAGTCTCCCTGCCCCAATTCTATTTACATGGACATGTACAGATATCCCTGCTTTTCAACTACGTCGTACATTTTACGTCTTGGCTGCTTGTATTTTTGTTGCCAATTCTTTTGCCATCGGCACCGATTTTTTCCTGCCATTTTATCGTGAATTTGACATCGGCTGTACAGAGCTCTCCACGTTGAAGGCTGGGAAGCCAAGGGGTCTCTCCCCAGAACTACAATGTCAAGAGGCTGGGGTCTAGAACCTTCATGATTCTTCCACGCCTTTTGAGCTAGCATCCAGTGCCCAAGTGTTGGCGTTTCCTTCTTATCCTTTTTCCTTTTTTTTTTTCTTGCTCTTAATTTTTTTTGGCCAGCGCCTCAAAAATGGTAGGGGCCCTGATGGAACAAAACACCCCAGAAGAGCTAGCCTTCCCCATTAACAAAAAGGTGGGTACCAATAACCTCGTGAGCGATGGCGTCCGCAAATAAACGTGCTTGGAACCTCCACGGGCAATGCCAAGGGTACCGAATAGGCCAAAAAAGACAAGATGCATATCGTCTACTTAGCGATTTAACAGTCATCTGAACAGAAGATCGCATGCAATCTTGCAGCGTGATATTTTTTTGATCCTTTCTGCAATATCGCAGTGCACGCACCACGATGTTCACGGATATTTCCTTGGTCTTGTCATGCACTACCAACGATATTGCCGTGATGATCTTGCCATCATCTGTCACAAGAGAAGTTGGTAAAAGTGATACATGTCCAGATATTACATAGTACATGTACATGTACAGAAAAAACCACATCCACCCATTCATCCCATCCCCCATCCTACACGGGATATAAGTGGCTACATTCTGCTTTCTTCTTCTTCGTTTCCTCTTCTTCTGTCTCCCGCTCGAGTCAACCCACGCAATGCCAGCTGGCCCAGTCGTTGCATGGCCCGTAGTACTGCCGTACGACTACACTGAACGTCCAAGGCAGTTAGCAGGTACTACAGGATTCACTTCATCTCTGCCTCTTGTCTTGGCTGCTGTGCTGCCAGGCGGCCTCTTTAGATGGACGAAAGGTGGCACCAGCCCTCATCTACTTTTTGTGTTGCAGCGCGCAGATGGTGTCACGCCAAGGAAGATTGCATGGCACAAAAATGCCAATCAGTGGCGGTCCTGCAGCTGCCACCATCCAAACAGACAGGGTGCAAGAGAAGTCTTCACATGGCATCGTGCTCGTGCTCACTCCGTTTCTCCAGTGCAGCTGCCTCAGTGCACCGGACAGTCCCACCATGGCCACGGCTGGCTGGCTTCTAGCGATATGCTCACGCATCTTGAGATACGCCCTGATGTTATTCTTGTCCTCCCGCTCATCTGTGCCCACACTGCAACACTGTATGTGCAGCTACCGCTTCTTCAGCCAGCAGATGATTGCTTAGTTCTCGCGTTCTCCCTCCGCTCTTCCTCCGTTTCGTCGATTTGCCTACCAGGAGATAGCTCGGACAGGGCACGGTCTGGGCCTGAGTTGCAATTTCGCTGCACTGCCAAATAACCTTTTCTTCTCTAGGGTGGGAATATGCCATCACGCTTTCTCTTCTGGTCCTTTGGCTCTTCTGGCCTGGTTTCCTAATTCGCCAAGACGGTACCTGCCACTGGCGGGGAAGGAGCAAAACTCACATGCCGCAATGCGCCAATAAAATCACCTCTCTTGCAACACGCCCGCTTGTACTCTTGCGTGCAAGTCGAGGGCCTAGCCTAGCATCTAGGTTTGACGATGGCTGGCAATAACAACGACAGGGAGGGACGACTGGGTTTCGGAGAAAGGGCTGAAAGGCGTGCTGTTCAAAAAAAAAAAAAAAAAAAAAAACGAAGCTGTTGTTGAAGTGTTTTGGCTTCCGAGTCAGCGGTGGCTTGCACTCTTGCCTAAACCAGTATCTTTCGTACAGTTTGTTTCGGGAAGGTGACTCGGCGTTGGGCTGAACGCACCGCGCAGGGAAACTGCAATACGCAGTAGAAAAAGGGAGAAAGGAGAAAGAAAGCAGCTCGAGATGCCTTGCGCCTTCCCTTTTTGCCTTGCGGAGGATGTTGCTGCCGTCATCGGCTCCTTCCCAGATCGTGGCACCCACTGCTAACTAACACTGTTAGCGGCAGCAAGAAGTGAAGAAGACGAGTTGAAATAAAATATGATGCGACATTATTGGCGCCGTGCGCGCGATGCAACTATCAACAAAGTTGCGGCTAAGAAGAGAAGCTTGAAAACGAAGCACCACCTCCAGGTCCAGAATCCCTGCTACTTTGATTCTGTGCCTTTGTCCATTTCATCTTTGTGAGGGCATCTCATGTAATTTCCACAGTTGATCCGTAGCCGGCTCTGGTGAAGAAGGGGCAACCGCATAAGCTCCTTCCTCGAATCAAATTTTGAAAATCAAAGGGAAGGAGCCGTCCACACCAACAGCTCTCGCGCCCTGTTTTTGGGTAGTTCGTCCAATCAGAGGCTCCATGCCCAAAGCATGTATATTTACTCCTTACTCGGTAGCTGATCTTGTTGATCCAGCCTTCAATTGTTCACTTCACCGCATTTGTATTTCAGCCATAGCTAGCCTGCGTATCCTCCACTTTCTCTCGGAATCTGCTGTGATTCGCTGCTGTTGGTCAGTCGAGCGTGTGGTGTTTGGATACAAACGGACGAGATCGTCGTTGAAGTAGAAGGCAAAAGTAAAAGGAGGAAATCACAGGAAATCAGAAAATCAAACTGTCGGTGATCGCAAGCATCACTAAACACTATTGACAGACTTGCCAGGGTGCAGGAGCCATGTCTAACAATTGCTATGACGAAAAGCCAACGTGCTCTGCGTGAGGGACGTTGTTGTTTGACAAAAGCAGTTGTAAGACGCAATATGGGGCAAATCTATCCTTCCCTTGGCTGGTTTGGTTCTCTTGGCACCTGATTCTCTTGGCACAGTGGGCGTCCCTCACTGTAATAAGATACATTTTCTCATTGGTTCAAATATTCCTGGCGTGTCGATGTCTCATTTTTACTTCAGACCTGCTCACGACACTGATTTTGTATTCAAATACAGACGCCTTCACAAGGACAAGATAAGCAGCTGGAAAAGCTGGAAAGGGTCAAAATTCCAAGCTACAGTACAGTTCAGACTGCAAGATTCGAGAAAATGTCATGTGCTGGGCGTGGACCAAATATCTAAGTATGGCTTTCTCATTAGCTGAGAGCCTCCACGGCACGTCTGTATTTATTTTGTGCCCTTCAACTGGGACTCCCTATGAGTCCCTGGACCATAGATCATGCTGCGGCTTATAAAAATATTCAATTTGAGTGTTGCGCATTGGTCGTTTCTTTACTACAGGTACTTTTACGGGTATCAGAGTTACCAAGACCAGGCGTAAGAAATCAGCTTAATTTACACTGGGGCTCATTTCTTCAGTGTTATTTTCTTCGTCGATGTTGGAACATTTGATAATGATACGAAAGGCAAACGTGTAGCAAGCTTCACATCTTCAATTGCAAAATGCAAAGATATGGTCGTGGTCAGCACTGTCTCTGGCATCTCTGCTGTAGTGCTATTGTAGTCATCAATTTTAGATCGAGTCAGAACCTCCCGTCTCATTGTCAAAAGTATTTTGGGCCGCAGAAAAAGCCGTTCGTGTTGCATCTCAAAATTGCACAGCCCAAACACTACGCCCCGTTCCAGGCAAGCCCATATTATCCATTCCCACATTGATATTTTGACTTCCGGCACGAACCATCCCCGGCTACGCTTCGAGCATCTTCTTGTCGATGCATATAGCCTGCAATGAACCAAGATTGGGATCCAAAAATAACAAAAACGTTCGCTCCTTAGGTCACAAATAGACAAAACGCGCGGCAGCAGAAGCACGCGACAAGCACATTTTATCAGTAATAATAACACGGTGATTGTATTCTGGACGATAAACCGGAGACAGGCTGGTGGTTAAGACGGCTTGTTTTCACAGGCAGCACGGGTACCATTGCCTCGACGTCCCCTTAGCTGAGGCCTGGCCAATGCATGGCTTGCTAGGGTGTGCTCCCGCCCTTTGCACACACTGCCTCGCTGGGTATTCCATGCTGTGTGCCCTTCGTCTGTACGTCGTAGAGGCGTCATCCCTTTACAATGCCCTTTCATGATTCCTCACCACGCTAACATCAAACTTGGCGTCCGGCGGGCTCAAATGTAATTCTCCGGAGGTCGAAGCATGGCGCGGCCACGATTCGGATCGCCCTGCATGTGCATCTTGCGCTGTCACAGAAGCTCATTCGCTGGCCCCTTGACACCCTACCCGAACAGGGTGCCCTGAGCCGCCCGCCAGTAACCAAACTGATACCCTCTCAGATTGCAAAGGCCAATGGAGGGTGGCTGCAGCCGATGCTTATGTTGGTCTCCGTGTGTCATTGCCCAACATATGACGCAGAAGACAAAGTGGGCATGGCAGGCTGATTGGTTCGTTTGCAGCGCGCGTCGCAATCATGGCAAAGGAGGGTGCCCGACGAGCTGGGCGTGAATGCTTGGGAACTCTCCATCGCCAGTGGTGATCATTGTTCGTTTGTCTTTCAAAGCTGCTGAAAAAAAGAAGTGCTTCACACGACCTTGTCGAAAAGGCTCTGGATCGTTTTGCAGCCTGCAAAAGAAACAACGAGGTCAGTAACAGACAGCAACCCCACGCACGACAGCAACAAAAGTGAGAGAGACGAACGTCGATAAAGTTCTCCAAGTCCTTATCCAGATTGGCGAGGTCGTCCTTGCGCTTCTTGTTCTCGGCAATCAGCTTGAGCTTCTTCTTAAGAAGCTCGTTTTTCTGCCGCTCGAGGGCCTCGCGTTCTTGCTTCTCATGGCCGATGCGCGCCGTCATCAAGCGCGGCCTCGTCGTCCTCTGCATGCTCGGGATGCAGCTCGAGAAACTCTTCAACGGGAATGAGAGGCAGGTGCATATACGAGTGGCTGCACGTCGGACGTGGTTAGCTTTGAGGTACATTGCTTGGGGCCCAGATGAGAGAAAAGAAAACTCACTCATAGTTTTCGCAGGCGGCGATCTCGCCCTGGAGATGCCGCTGCTCGTAGTAGAGGTTCTGCAGCTGCAAGTGCAGCCGGTCGACCTCCTGGCGTGCCTCGGCCGTCTGGGCCTTTGTGTCGCGTGCGGTAAAGTAAGCCTTGCGGTGCAGTGTCCGCAGCTGGGCAATGCTGGCCACTAGCAACCGTTGGCTGCGCGCAATCTCGGCGGCACGCGTCTGGCAGCGGTGCCAGGACGGCCGGGTCGGCAGAGGCGTTCTGCTCGGCCCGGTCGATGAGCTCGAGAGCCTGCTTCCGTGCCTGAGTGGATGCCTCGAGTAGAGCAACGAGGCCCTCGTCGGTCACGATCGCGTCGGTCTGCATTATTGGAGCTTCCCCAGCGTGAAATTGAGGTCCGGTATTTCGACGATGGAATGTACAAGGCGGAGGTTGACGTGGGCGAGAGACGAGGCTGAGATGGGTTGTGTGTGGTGAGGTGAGCTCTCGCTCGCGATCAACCGCCAAACAGAAAAATTATGGAGACCTCAACTCACAGGAGCGGCAGGCTGTGGCTGGTGTGTGGCTTGTGGCAAGGGCCCTTGTCACAAGCCACGGCACTAGCATTGCAACTTGCGAGGCGAGTTTCCCTGATTTTCTGGCCTTTTAGCGGGTTTAGCACCCTGAAGGCCTGTCTCGCTTGTTTTCCAGCGGTCTCCAGTGTTTTCCAGCGGAGGTAGCGCCGCCCCAACAACCTGTAAGAGGGTCCCGTTGCATCAGGCGTCTGGCAGCCCCCGCGGCCATTGGTCGGAAGGCGGGTTGGGTGGCATTGGCAATTTCCCTTTTGAGGCAACTAGCGTTGCCTCCAGGGTCCTTTCCCTTGGCCTTATGCAACGCTCTTGCCCGCTTTCGAAGAGTGCCGCCGACTTCCGGCACAAAACTGCCCTGTAACTAAACTCCGCAATCCGATGCTCTTCCGACACTCTCTACACCTTGACGGCCGACTCTCTCCTCTTTCCCCCTACTTCTGCACGGCGACAACCTCGGACGAGCGCCATTTTATCGACCCCCTCTCTGTAAAGCCGGCTCGGAAGCAGAGACGCCCCTGAAGCCTCTCTCACCTCGATCTCTCTTCTAACACGACATGCAAGACGCTTCTTGACGACGAAGACTCCTTACGACGACCCAATTGCGCATTGGCAACGACCCGGCGCTCTCCCGAGAGCGTCTGCATAGAAAAACAGCGAGGCGGACGGGCTACGCACCACAAGAGAGGACTGCCGCCGCTTGCACTTTTGACAACTGAACAGGGAAGGCATACTTTTGTCCTTCCCCTCTCCTCTCGCCCCCCCCCTCTCTCTACCCCTCTCGTCGGCCCCCACGACCCGTCAACGGGTATTTTGCCGAGCAGTCGGGTGTTCTTTAGTTCGTTACACGAGACATGATGGACTTTGCTGCATCCAAGATGGCCTGCAACACCTCGGCGGGCATCCGGCCGCCCCTCGAGACGGCCAGCGAGGCCAAGACCACCGGCACAGACCAGAAGACGGCCGAGGCAGCGCCTGTGCTGCGGCGGCGGCGGCTGTCATCGTACAGCCGGCCGCGGAGAAAGTCGCTGGTGAACCACATTATGGAGAGCGAGGAGAGCCTGCTGCTCAAGTTCGATCTGTTCCTGACGGAGCTGGAACGGCGGCTAGAGTGTCTCGAGAGCTACGGCGAGATCACGCTCGACTCGAGCATTGCGCGGGCCTACTCGACGCTGCAGGCCGTGCGGACGCGGTGCTCACAGGCGTCCGAAGAGGTTATTGACGCCGGGCGGCGGCGGATGCAGATCATGGTTGAGACCGTGGAGGCCCGGTACCAGGAGGCGCTGGCAGCGGCGGAATCGCTCAACGAAAAGGCACGCGTGGGCATTGAGTTGCTGGACGGCATGCTGTCGGACTTTGAGAACCACGCGGCCAAGTTCCGCGAGCGCAGCATTGCCAACGCAACGGACGCGGCTGGTCTTTTCATGGACGAGGGCCGGCGCGTGATGGACGAGGGCATTGAGCGGGCGCTCGAGGTCGTTGACGAGAGCTTTGAGCGCGCCAAGAAGGCGGCCGAGACGCTCGAGGAGCACATCCAGCGCGCCATTGCCAACTCGCGGCAGAACGGCCTCCTGAGCTACGAGGAGCTGCCGGTGCCGTGGCGTATCAACCCACACATTATTCGCGGCTACCGTTTCAGCGAGACCAAGGCCGCCTGCTTCCGCTCCATGTTCCGCCTGTCCAACGAGCTGGTCAACATCTGGTCGCACGGCCTCGGCATCGTTGTTGTGCTGTCGATTGCGCTCTATTTCTACCCTACGAGCGTCAACTTCCACCTCAGCACCAACACGGACGTCTTCATTGCGGCCGTCTTCTTCTTCGCCGCCTGCCAGTGCCTGGTCTGCAGCACCATCTGGCACACCATGAACTCGATTGCCGACGCCGAGCTCATCTCGTCGCTCGCCTGCGTCGACTACACGGGCATATCCCTGCTCGTGGCCGCCTCCATCATGACCACCGAATACACGGCGTTCTACTGCGAGCCCTTTAGCCGCTGGATCTACATGTCCATGACGGCGATGCTGGGTATTGGTGGCGTCATTCTGCCGTGGCACCCCTTCTTCAACCGTGCAGACATGGCCTGGGCGCGTGTGGCATTCTACGTAGGTCTTGCCATGACCGGCTTCGTGCCCGTGCTGCAGATCGTCTTTACGCGGGGCACGTCGTTTGTGTGGGAGTTTTACCTGCCCATCACCAAGTCCCTGCTTGTCTACCTGACCGGCGCAATGGTTTACGCCAGCAAGGTTCCCGAGCGGTGGTGGCCCGGCATGTTTGACTACATTGGCGGCAGCCACAACCTGTGGCACCTAGCCGTGTTGGGCGGCATTCTATTCCACTACTCGGCCATGCAGGAGTTCTTTTCCAACGCCTTCCGCCAGGCCCAAGACGGCTGCCCTGCATACTAGACATGCGAGCAGCGGTAGTTGATTCACAGCCGCTGGCTGTCCTCGTTCATTTTCTTGCCATATATGGTTCCTCTTTTTTTCTTTCTCTTCTTTCTCATTTTCTTCTTTCTCATTCCAACCAAGTTTCTCTTTGAAAAAATTTCCAGAGCGCGGACAAAAGCATATTGGCATTTTCACTTCTTTACATCTTTTTATTCTCTTCTTTTCTTTTGTCTTTGAGGTCATAACGCATATACTTTGGTTTGAGGTTTCTTTTCACGGTTTGGCGTTTTCCCACTTGCATTCGGGTTCATTGCATCCTCTCTGTCGAAGGAGCACATATATTTTCGCATTGCATATCCTCGGCCTTCCCATCCGCCGTGGAACTTTTCTAACAAAAGCTCTCGCATTTAAACTAGTGAGACGAATTCAATGTAAAGACGATGTAGTCAAATTCTAGGTGTACATATATTATAAACGAATCAAGTGGATGAGTGCAAAAATGCATGTACCTTTCTAGAAAGTTGTCATGATAACGCCCACGATGCCAATACCCATGGCCATCCAGACCAACGTCCACTGGTCTTTGCGGGCCACTGCCGATTCCTGCACTTGCGGTGCGCCTCCGCCGGTTCCCGTCGTGCTGCTCCCAGTTGGTTTGGTCCCTGCCGTTGCCGTTGCCGTTGGCCCTCCCGCGGATGTTGACGTGTTCGTCGCCGAATACGGAGGCAGCTGGAAGCCTGCGTTGGTGGCGCATGTCTGAAGATCCTCGCTGTCGAGACAGCAGTATCCGGCAACGGGGGCACAGTACTGTCCGCGGTCGCAGTATCCATTGTCTGCACAGCATGACTGTCGTGGTGAGTTACAATTAGCATGACTGTTTTTTTTTAAAAAAAAAAGAAAGAAATCCCATTTCTGTGCAGTTCCTCCTCACCTGTCCTATGCTTGGATTGTAGCACATGGCTGCCTTTGTGTCACCGCATGCAACGGATCCCGGGCCGTAGGTTTTCTCGCAGACCGAGGGCTCACGCTTGGGGATCGGCGGTGTCCGGAGAACATGTGGCTGGTGGTGGAGCTGGTCGGCAGCTGCAAAGCTGCTTAGCATTGTAATGAGTGCCAGCAAGAGGGTACGTGGTGGTTCCATGCTTGTGCACACAGGAATAATGGTTTTCTTTTCGTATTTATGGAAGAGAGACCTTGGCCGAAATAGATGTGAGCGTCGCAGATTTATATATCAGGTCTCGGCTATGTTGAGCTGACGAGCCTGGAAAGATGGAATAAACAAAGGTAAAGAAGTAGAAAGCAGCACGGAAGCGAGTGACGAAAACGAGCGACTGTGTGTTGATGCTGAAAATCAACGGTCTGAAAAAACAAAGGATAACCGGGATGGTAAAGGTGTTTGTGGTGGGGAGGATAGACAACAATACAAGCTGTTTATAGAAAGTCGAGGGATCAAAGGCTACATAAAACAGGAAAACAAAAATATGGGAAAGGGAATATAGCATGAGCTATGAAAAAACCGGTTGTCAAATTAGTTGAATCTAATTAAATAGCTACATACAGTGGGCAGACTGGCCACGGCGGGAAGACAACAGATAATGGAGATTTAAGAAACAAGCAGCAGAGTTCTAAAATAACAAGGTCGGCATAAAACAAGATGCTAAGAAATAAGATGAAAGACGGGAAGCCCGTGGCAGATATGCTGCACATGGCCGAGAGGCAGAATATAAATTGCCGGTGACGCTGTATGTTGTTAATACTTTGTTCCATGACACTTGGAATAAAAGGAAGTGTATCTGTAGTGATTTTGTTGTCAAAGGTGCATCCAAATAAACAGATTGTGCCCGTCATTCTCGACATCGTTGGCCGAAGACTTTGCCCTCCTTCTTAATTTCTTTTCCATTGTTAATAAGAGTTTTTTCCATCTCCTTCTCTTGTTTGTTTTCCCTTTGTAAAAGAATCGTCTATGATATTTTACCCTTTTTTTCCTTTCTATGAATCCGTTTTGGATGTGAGATTCACAAAACGGGAATACCTCCTTTTAATTTTTTTTTCTTTCAAAAAGAAACACAAAAGCCAGAATAACTCCCGACTTTACTTCTCCTTTATGCAGTGCTGCCTCATTGCTGCAGGGACGAGGCCATGTTGGTGTGCTACAGCGTGATATGCTGTGGCAGGTTATCTACAGCAATGACGCTGAAAAAAAAAATACGATTGGGGGGATCCTGCGAACAATGCTATTTCCATGATTTCCTTCTACCGGCGGATAAAATGAGCAAAAAGAGGCCCCCCGCCAAATGACAAAGCCTTGGCGTGGTACAATCACAGACCAGAAATCATCAGATAAACAAGCCAGTCATAACGTCATGATCTCGTTTCTTTTTTCGGATCTGTATCATCTCGCTATCTTATATGCACGGAAGCCAGAGGGGCCAAACGGCGACAAGGAGCCGGTAATCCCCTTAAGCATCAACCAGACCTCCCAAGTGCTTCCCTGTCCCGAGTGCCAAGGCGCAAAAGGAAAAACTCGCCTGCCGCACCGTATACACAGACTGCGAGAGCTTGTCGAAGCTATTGAGCTTCAACTCGGCTAAACGGGGAAAGTCTGGCCGTTTCCCTTTTCCTTCCAATTCTCGTGCAGCCACGGTCTTCAGCCGTGCCTGAAAATAAGATGCCGCACGCGCGCGTGGCTGATTTGACCCCCGTGGTGGTAGAACTGGCCCTTTGGTGAAGACCTAGCACCGTAATTCATTTTTGTGGCCACGGCCGCATATTTGCCTCGTGGGTGCAACATGCAATGGCTTCGGCTTGTATGAGCACGGCACCAGCGACTCAGGACGGGAAAACAAGGACTGCATACGACTTGCATTTCAAGCGTGAAAAAGTAAGGCTGTCCGATTTTTTTTTGTGGGTGAAAGTGCAAGCGTTCCAGGCCGTGCTTCTTGTGCCACAAATCTAGACACCACGCCACAATGCTCTGTGGTCTCATGGCGACTCTCATAGCGGCGTAAGCGCAAAAACCCTCGTGCTTGTTTATAAGGCAGTTCATAAAGCGTGGTTGACGATCTCGGCGTACACATCGGAGGGTAGCTTGCGGATGATGGTGAGCGTGACGCGCTTGATTGAGTCTGCCTGCAAGGCAGGGAACGACCGGAGAAGCTTGTTGGGCTGCACAGCCTGTTAGTGGTCTGGCTATTATATTACAATGACACAAATCGAATGCTTTACTCACCTTGGGCTTGTCAAGATCTGGTTGCGGATCATCATGAGCTGCGCAACAATGCACAGGATGTTGAGATGCGGGCCGTATGCAAACAAAAAGTCCCACAGCCGCAAGACCTCGGGCAGGGGCGGTGTGCAGGCACAGAGTGTCAGGACCGAGGGGAAGGCGTAGATCTCGGCCGACAGGTTTTTGGAGAGAAGGTACAAGCTGAGCTTGGAGTCGACAATGGCGAGCACCTTGTCCACGAGCGCAAGGCCCTTGTGCACGCCGTCCATGGCGCCGCGGATGTAGCCCGGGCACTCCTTTGTCAACAGCTGGTGGAAAGCGACAAACGCCTCGGCCTCGCTGCGGGCCGCATACAAAAATGGTGCTGCCAGCACATTCATTCCCTGGACGTACGTGCCCGGTTCGGCCGACACGCTGCTCTCGGAGCCCTCCGTTGTGAGTGTGAGAGCGCGTGCGCGGTTCTTGGCTGCAGGAGATGTGTTGGCCGACGCCGAGCCTGCAGCAGCCGCAGCGCTGTTGAGCATGCTCAGCACGCCACGAGAAGAGTTGCCATCGTTCCCTGCAGACTGGGGGTGCTGCTGCTGCATGCCTGGCAGGGACTGGCGGGCTGTCGGGAGTGGTGGCATTGGCGGGTGCTTGAGGATCTTCTCCTCGCGCACGTCGTGCAGTTTCCATGCAATGGCATTGAGAAGGCGGATCAGGCTCGCCTCGCTGACACGGCGACGGAACAGGGGGTCGGTTGTAAGTGTACGGAAGGTGTCGTTGCGGATTTTGGAATAGGCCGGCGAGGCGCCTCGGTGCACCAACGACAGATATGCGTCTGTCTCGAGCACCGGGCAGTCGAGGAGGATCAGCCACACGTAGATGCGTGCAGACGACTGGCCAAGTTAGTACGTATATCTATCTATCCCAAGGATTCGATCTTGAATCAGATCAGTGCATGTTTCCACGTCGGAGAGACCCACCATGCCGTCGCTGTCGCTCTGATGCCCGTCTCCAGGATCTTCCACCGGAGGTTGTTGAGAGCGCCAACCACGTCGCCGTCGGGCGGCCCGTCACGGACGAGACGGTCGATTGACAGTGTGTCGAGGGCCGGTGACCGCCCCAGAAGTGGCCGCCGGCTTGTGTTGGCACTGGCCGCGGCGCTGATCTGCTGGATGCTCGTCGCGTCGCTGTTGGCGCGCGCGCGTTGTGGCGAACGATTGTTGTGCCGCTGGCATTGCGTCGGACGGGCGAGGATGAACGCTGCTGCTGGGCCTGGATCGACTGCAGCTGCTGCTGGGCCTGTTGCTGGTGGTGCAGCTGGAGGTGCTGCTGCTGCAGCAGGCGTTGTTGGGAGATCATGGACGCCGCGCCGGTGCTGTTGGCCTTGGCCCCGAGATTGTGCGCCGACTGGAGCTTTCTAAGCGTCCGGTGGCCGCTGGGCGACGATGGCGGCGGGTACAGAGACGATGGCGGCAGCAGCGTTGGCACCGCCGAAGTGCCGTCTTTCGCCGGGCTCGGCATTGCGACGGAGGAGCGTAGACAACGCGTCGGCCGAGACCGTGGTTCGGGCGTGAAGCAAAAGAGGCTGAGGGGAAATATCGCGACGTTCCAATCCGTGCACAGGAAATGGAGACACAAAAGTAAAGAGAGCGCAAGATCAAGTTCGCGTCCTCAGCATGACACGTGGAGGATTAGGCGATGCATGCGGAGCGGGCGTGGGTGGAGTTGGGAGATGGCGTTGCAACACTGTCGTGAAAGATGAAAGAGGGCTGACGTTCTGTTCTGGATAGGCTAAATCAGAAGTCGCGTTTTCTTCGCGATTGCTCCGCGTCAGGGCACTCCCCGCTAACCCGCCAGCGCTCCCGCAGGCCCTTCCCAAATGGACCCCGCCATTTGGCGCTGGCGCACAAAGCTGATAGGCGGCAGGGACGGAGTACCGAGCGGTACTCGTATTAATACGACCTAAGCCAAATCGTAGCCATGACGGAGGAAGGAGCGAGCCAGTGGCCTCACAAAATAAACAACGGCACACCTAGCCAGCTGATTGCCACCTCTCAAAGCTTTGGAGGGAAGGTGCCAAGCCACGGGAGGGAAAACATCTGCAATTCCAAAACGTTCGCTCCTTCTCTCTCTGACTTTGCCTCTGCGTCTGTGGCGTTTCTTATTTTCTTTCAGAAGAGCAGAAGAAGCAGCGATCTACACACAGGGTGGTCTATTTCATGCGTATCAGCCCCAGGAGGAGAAACATTTGATAATTCAGAAAAGGCGAAAATTACTGCAATCTACAGAGACCGCGTAACGTCCACCAGAAGCGATGAGTAGCACTTATGAAAAAAGGAGATAAAAAAGGAGATAAAAAACATGCCCAGGTTGGTGCTTATCCGCGCAAGAATCCCGTGCTATATCACAAATGGCCTCACTTGCCTCGCTTGCCTTGCTTGCCGGAGACACCGCAACTAGGAGAAAGCATGAGCCACAAAGCTGCACACATAAACAGATACTTGTATGGAAAGAGCAGGAAAGAAGGTGAGGAGAAAGGAGGTTGAAAGGACTGAAACCACTTGGGAAATAAACAATAATAGATCTGTTATCATGCCGCTTGCTCCCGCCAATGGTCGACGATAGTGGAGCGTGGCACATGAGGCTTATGTTGGTGCCAAGGCCATGATAAGCGGGAGAGGCTTAGTGGGACTTGCAACGCCCTCATTAAATATTCATGAAGCTGCAATGACAACCAACCTGAATCCGAATAGTATCACTTTGTGCTTTGTGAAATGGTGAGGAGCGGAGGACAACCATCGACTCTTCATACAAGCTTCGATATGGGCTGGAAAGTCTTGACTGTAATTTCGGCACGAGAATATACGGGCAAGATATTTTGCGGGATTGTTCCAGGGCTTGGTCAATACTGGCCCAAAACTCATCTGCCAAGGAAGCCCACCGGATGTGTGACATTCATTAGCATACAGCATTACCCGCCCAACCGTGTATTCCAAGGGCTACCATATGGCCAAGCGCCGAGGTACCGTCCGCGCGGATGTAATTGTCTTCCATGTCTCGGAGCAGTCTGTCCAGGTAGTCGCCAGCACCCGACAGGTGCAAGATGTGGGCAATGGCGCGGTGCACAGCAAGGAGACGCGGCGACGGCGGATCAATGGTGCGTGACTCGGTGACAAAGAGCGTCCGCGTCACGGGCAGCCCAAATGCAACGTTGGTCCCCGGCGACAAGAAAGACTGGATGCGATAGGTGTTGGTCGCATCCGGTACAGGCTCAAAGTAGACATCAAAGGCACCAAAATATCGGTGGAGCGTCATGCTGAGCGTCACCGCGTTTCGTGGCCGGTCAATATCGACGCCGTTAATGATGTGTGCCACGCCCTTGTCAAACATGTTCAGAACGGCCAAGGCAGCTTGGCGGGACGCATCCTAGAAAATAGATTGAAACAGATCGTTAGACAAAGACGTCAACGACAGGAAACAAGACAGAACCACCTACCATCTCAGCATTCTTGCCCAACTTCATCAAGGAATGCGGCAGAATGTGCGCCACTTCGAGAGGCGCGAACTGGCCGGGCGTTTGCTCCGAGAACAAAACGCCGTCGTCGTCACTTGCATCGTCCTGGTGCATCTTGAATCGTGCCTCGTATTCATCGCTGCTAAAGTTGCGTGTGATAACACACCGGTGCCGGTCCCGTACGAGGCACTCCCAGCGCAGCGAAGCCAGCCGTTCCGACGTACCGATAAAGCCTTGCGCTGTTGTCACACCTTCCTGGGCGCGTAAAACGGCCGAGTGGTAGGCGGGTGAAGGCTGGGGCGTTTTGCGTGTCGAGGCTTTCACTGCACTATGTCAGCCAATGTAGACATGCGAGCAAGGAAAAACGAAAAAAAAACCGGAAAAGTTCCGGGACCACCCACGCGGCAGGAAGAAGTTGTCGATGAGATAGTCTGCAAAGCCATTAAAGCGAGGTGTGAGCACGTCAAAATCGAGCTCGGCATGTGCGCTGGCGAGATCGAGCTCGACCGACGCGAAGAAAGCACGCAAAAAAATGTCGCGAGACTCATCCGAGAGCGCGTATTCATACGTGTGCCGGATCAGGAGTGGCTGACTGTACGATGTGGCTCTCTCGGCACGCGTGATGTTGCGGTAGGGGTCCGCGGCTTCAAAGTGCTCGACGACGCGGGAGAACGTCCGTCGCGCCGTGGCACGTTCTTCTGGTCCGAGAGGGTCTTGTGCGGTGGAGGCAAGATCCAGTACGTCTTCGAGCGACGCCTGATGTCGGTGTGCTGCCGCGGTGACAACGCTGGCGAGTTGATGTCAGCGATCCGCTCCTCAGGGTTGGGCATAGCAGCACGTTGCGACCGGTATGACGAGAGGGTGGATTCTAGAAAAGGCGCAGGCAACGGCGTGTCAGAAACTAAAGATGAATGGCCCTTGTGTTCGAAGTGATGCCTGTGCCGCTGCCACGGAGGTCGATTTCTGATTCGCTCATTCTGCAAGAGGGTTGGCGCCCCACTTTCCCCTTTATTATTGGCCTTCATCCTTTTATTACATAATACCCGTTTGCAAGACGTGACTATGCACGTGACAATATGTCAGGAGGAAGATGAGTCATCGACGCACTTGGCCGCCGTTGGCACGCAAGTGCTGTATTACGGAGTAAATCCCAGTCGTTTAGCGGCAACCCCCATTTTCACGCTCTCTGTCAGATTTTTGTGCCTTGTTGTTGGCGGCCTTGTGCATTTTGCCATTATGGACCCACGCACGGCACCTGTGATTGGCTTGTTTTATCGCTATCGCGTGCCCCGCCACTCTTTCCCTCCTTCCTTCTCTTTCATTCCCGCTTCTTTCCTTCGTTCGCCCTCTTTCCGCTCCCTTTCTCTTTGCCCTTCCCCTCTTAAAGGCGTTCCTAATCCTGTTTTCCACCCCATCACAGCAAACCCTCCACCACTTCAATCCAATATCCAGCATCACCACCGATCCCAACCACACCGAATCTAGACTACACAACTAGTTTGATCTCTGTATGTCTATTCCGTGCTCTCCAGCCTCGTCGACTTTTGTGATTTTGGGGGCTTCGGCGCAGCCGGCTTTCCCTCTGTTTCGCGCCAGTTCCTTCCTCATATCTTCGTCTTCTCGGCCGTCTGCTAACAAGAGCCGCGCACTACAGCACCGCAATCACCTTACAAAACCCTGTTCCCCGAGTTTCGCAGAGAAAGTCGAGTTGATGTCAATCGAAAATCTCAAGATCAATGGTACGGCGGCACCCCCTCGCGAGCTCCGGCTGTCGTTCTGCGTGAAGAACGGCGCAAAAGAAACAAAAGCATTCTAACGTCTTCGCCGTAGACCCCTTCGCCGACGCCGACGAAGATACCGGACAATCGCAGGCAAAGCAACAGGAATACCTCCATATCCGTATTCAGCGTACGTCTGACCAACAACGGCCTCCTTTCTCCTACACGATTGTCGTGTGCAACACGTCACGGATGCCATGTCACATCGCATTCGACGCTCGTCACACAAAGCGACTAACCATCCTCTCGACTGCAGAACGCAATGGACGCAAGACCTTGACCACGGTCCAGGGTATTCCCCCCAAATTTGACCACAAGAAGATCCTCAAGGTGATCAAGAAGGTAAGCTGCTCCGCCCATGACTCTCGGATCCCCCCAACAGTAAACTCGAGACTGACACGTTCAATAGGAATTCGGTTCGTACCCTTGATGTCCCGAGTCATGTGCAGACATGTATGCCGTTTCGACATGTGCTAACGCTAATTTCAGCTTGCAATGGAACCATCATTTCTGCGGCCGAGTCCAAGGGCATGGGCGAGGTGATCCAGCTCCAGGGCGACCAGCGCAGCAAGATCCGTAAGCCTTCACAGCAACCCCAAGGAACGGTTGCTTCCTCGTGCCATTCACAGAACGCTGACCCCGGCAATAGGCGACTTCCTGATTGACAAGGCTACCGGCCTTGGCCTCGACGAGAAGACGATCAAGGTTCCGGTTTCTAAACCCGAGCACGCCGTGTCGTGCTTCGAGCCTATGCGCAAAGGCACCCTGTCGTGGCTGTATTCTCGGAGACATTTTTTTGGTATCTCCTTGTGCGACTGCGCAGACGGTGCTTTTTTTGCGTTCCGCAGGCGTATAGACTACGTCTTTCGAAGCAGGACTCTCCACCGGAGAGCTTGATTCGGTGACAAACGAGGCACATTAACGCGGTTGTGTGGTGGTCGAGATGGGGTCAAAGGGCACAAGTAGCGGCAGAGGGGCCCTGGTGCCTTTGATGGTGCTCTGGGCCCTTTCTCTCGGTTTACTTTTGTCTCTTTTGGTCTTCTCGGAACGGTGGAGCATGATTTCAGTTTTTGTTTGAGATACTCTTTTTACGCTACTGAAGCGTCGTTTGTGTTTTGGTGCAGGCGACATTCTTATCCGTGGATTAGGGTGCTGGGGCATTCTTTCATGCCGTACATTTCTGTTTTGTCGAATAGCATACACCAGAATGTTGTCGTCATGGAGAAATGAGACAGATTTCCCATACACCACAACGAGGCTCCATCTCCGACTTGCGTGGCATATTTATATTGGCCCTGCAGGTGCTACTAATAGGACAGCATTACATGTTCTAGAGCATGGCCAACAGTATTACGACAACGAATGATGTCTACAAAGTAGCAGGCACGCCGGCTGCTCCTCCGCTTGTCCATGTACGGGTAGCACCGAGTACGGCAGTCTACAAGCGCCTCCCAAAGCAGCCAGCGTCTCCAGTGTCCAGCGACGGACGTAGACCGGGAAAGCCGTAGGGGGTGGGTGCAGGCAGGCTGGAGCGAAACACGTTCAAGAACATCAGCAAGAACATCAGAATGCACTGTACCTGTCAGCAAAGGCAAGGATGTTGCCCTCCGCTGCCCTCCGTAGACTCGTGGCAAAAGGGGGTGGAAACAGGTATTACTCCCCACGACGGGTAGATGCGATAATACGAGTATGCAGTAGTGCTGCAGCAGCCTGGCCGGCCGAGACCGTCCACGCCGCCGTCTTTTTCTCTTCTCCATACCCCCGCGATTTTTACTCCGTTGTATTATCACTCTCTTGTCTTGCTTCTTTTCCTTCTTTTTGCATCTCTCTCCTCCTCTTTTTAGGCATGGTGAGTCACGGAAAGGAAATTGTGGAGGCAAGAGGCTTTCATATCATGGCTGAAGACAGAGCCACCTTTGTTCTTTTGGGAGAGCTGGCGAAGACGGGAGATGGGGCGATGGGGGTCAAACGAACTCCATTATTTTCGTTCATGTATCTGTGCGTGCCCTGTTGCCCTATGCAACTGCATGGCCTCGTACTTTGTATGCTGAAAAATATTTATATTAGAGTTTTCCCACAACGTAAGGCATTTTCTAGAAGAAAAAGAAGAGGGCAAGAAGGAAGGAAAGGAAGGAAGAGAGCACCCCTGGTACATGTACAATGCAAGATGCATGTATCCTCCCAGCCTCGTGATCACCGGAATTCAGCCCTCGTTTTGCAGCTTGGGGTGTCGACGCCAGGGACATGCAAGATGCCCAGCTCGAGCCACACCGTCTGCCATCTTGACGCCATCGCAAAGGGCGAGTTGCGCTTCCATCTCTATTCCAGCCTCTCTGGACATGTAATTTACCAAGGAAAGCGCCATCAAATTTCAAAACAAAGTACGGAGTACTCCGTACTCCGAGCAAAAGAAGAAATATACGAGTGCGGAAACATCCCGGGGGTGGGCGGACTTTGTTTGTCCTTTACATAATGTTGCGTAAAAGCAAGTAGTATTCCGTATATCAAGCTTCTTTCGTAGACTGTTTCGGATACATTTGGGGGTCATCCAGGCAGGGAGCAACCTTCCAACACGTAATGTGGCGTCGTATGACGTTTGAGACAGCAATTCAAGACAAATATATTCACGCCAGCGTTCATTTCTCTTACGAATTACTTGGGGCTCAGCCGCATCTTGTCTCGCCTTGTTCCGTCTTGTTTAGTTTTTCTCGACAGAGGGGTTTTTTTTATGGCAGGGTGAATATTTTGTGCCCAGCATGAGCTACAGCCGAGATCAGCAGAGGACAACCCGCGAAAAGGGAGAAAGATAATATGGGATCGAAGGGTCCGAAGCAACTAGCCACCTCATAACAAAAGTTCCCTGCCGTAGCGCAAAATGGGATGGAAGGACAGCCTGGGCCATCACAGTCTTTGAGAAACTCGGGCACTAGACTAATAGTGTTGCGCCGGTCCTTTTCGATTCCTTTTTTTTTCTTCTTCTCTGTCAGGTCATTGATACATCGTCTGGGGTGTGCAAAGTGCAAGATGGAGCTTGCTGATGAATGTGCGTTCTATACGCCGGGGTTCGCTTCTATTTTGCTTCCATGCGGAGCGGTAGGGTCGTATATTGTGGTCCCCTTTTGAGCCTTGCACGTCCTTTTTCTTGGGCAAGCTGACATCGTAATACAGAGTAGGACAAATGGTTTGTTCATGATGTGAGAGGGAGTTGGACGGGCCATGATGATGTTTCTTGCGCTTTTCCGCCGCGTGGAGACAAACTCGGCGTCACATCGTAAGGGACACCATGTCACCGCATATAGGCACGACCAGGCTTTTCTTTTTCTTTTCATTGTTTATTTTTTTTTCACACTTTTTCGGCGCACCCGTCCCTAGCCTTGTCCTTGCGTTGTGGATGCTCGCTCTCCATGAAGTACATGTAGTCGTGGTTTCTTGCGTTCGGGAAACGTCCCAAACGGGAAAAGTGCATATAATGTGGAAACCCACCAGCCTAATAAAAAGGCTGGAAACCAACTTGCAGGCAAAGGCACGGTGTGCGCCTCCAGAGAAACGAACACGTTATTACGGATGATAAATTGAAGAAAATGAGAATACAAACCGATAAAGGTGACGAAAAACGACGAGAAATACATAAATTCGCCGACTGTGGGAGAACATGCAAAAGTAGGTCATCTTTGACGTCCCTGGTGGTCTCCGACCCACATATGGTCGATGGTGTCAATGGATGCGTCGATGGCGCAAGCAGAAATACAGCTCTCTGGTTGGACGCCTTCGCATGGTCGGCGGGCTGCGCGTTGGATTTTCTGTCTTTTTTCTATCTTTTCTTTGCGTTTTTTTTTTTGCTTCCTAGTTTGTTTCGTGTCTCGCTTGTTGTCTCTGTATGTTTACGAAAGGGAAACATGGGTACCAGCAAGGAAACGAGGCGGAATAGGGTAATACTACCGGGCGAGAGAGCTTGGGGGTGCAGACGCAAGTGTAACATCGAAGGACGCATTTACCGTTCTTTTTCCTTGCCATGTTTAGTTTCGTTTCTTGTTTTCCTCAACGGCGACCAGCACCGAGGTTCATCCCACACGTCGTTCTCACAGGCCACGCGACGAAGGAAGTATCTTACAACGTATCTACCGGTATTTGTGCAATAGAAGCGCGGGTGTAGAATACAACATGGGACTAGATCACGACAGAGTCTGCAATGAGAATATCGGCCTCCGCCTTCAGAAACCAGCCGGGGACATGGGACTCGTCTGTGTCAAAAGAAGCTGGAGTAGTACGAGTATAGCCAAGACTACAAAAAGGGACCAGGGGACCAAAAAAAAAAGACAAGAAAAGGAGACGAAAAAAGAGACACAAAAAGGGAGACTTGGGGGGTACTCGGAGCCGAGTGTAGCTCTCCGCAAATATCAGATTCGGCTTGGCGTCTGTCCCCGTACGGCGAGGACGTGCGGCAGGTATACCCCCAATTAAAGAGAAGAGGCCCTGAAAAGTGCACCTGAGAAACAGCGATACCCTTGTAGACATGTACACATGATAGTGAGGAGCTGCAGGGCTATGAAAGGCGCCTCGCCCGCGCTTTCCAGCAGACAGTTTCTGGCCGGACTGCACAAACTGGATGATTTGATGCTTGATTGGCTGTCGTATTATTGCCTTTTTCTCGTAAGCTTTCTCCAGGCTCTTCACGTAACCATCACGCAGCGCACGTGCTACTGCGACATTAAGACCAGAGGATCGACTTCGGCGGTGGCCGTTGACCATGCGCAGAGCCCAGAGGCTAGACTGCTAGGGAATGCCAGAAAACGACAAAGGGATCCAGGAACTGTGAAAAATCTGTTGCGGGAGGGCTTCAAGAGAAGGGGCGATGCGAGAGCTAGTCAGGCAAATAGCGTCATCAAAAAGGCACAGAAGAAAGTTAAGGAAAGAGCAGATGTGAAGACTGATTAAAAAAAAAAAAAAAAAAAAAAAAAAGCGATAAAAAACCTTTCCGCGCCGCCCCCCATATGTAGCGTTCTTGTAGGTACATACATTGCTCCTAATTCAGTATGCATAACTAAGAAATACAGGTACCCAACTGGGGCAGGTACATCACACCGTCAGCCTGCCACCAGCCCTCTAGCCCAAAAGGCAAGCTTACTTTGTAATAACAGCACTTACACGATGGCGCAATGCGAGCTAAGTGCAAAGTTTCCACTTTCGGCCACAACGAAGCTTCCAACGCTCTTTCCCGTCTCTCTTGCGCGTCGCCTGTCGTACCTTCCTCGAATCCTCCTTTTCTTCCCTTACTTCTTTCCTCTTCCTGCCTCTAGTCTTGACTTCTTCTTTCCTTTCTTCTTCTGTTCTATTTGGATATTTTCCATATTTCTGCCAGGTCCTTTCTCCCCCTCGCCCTGTTCCTTTCTTCTTTTTGGGTTGTTTTGTCCCTTTGCAGACGGGCACATTAACCTTTTTGGGTCTGGGCGCTCTTCCATCATTATATTGCCCTCTGTCACCATCGACCATTTGTGCAGCCTCAACCTCTACCCTTGCAAGGCAGCCCTCCATCTTTTCCCACTCCCATCTTATTTTCACGCCTTGCCTGTCATCATCCTTACTGCTGTTGGCGTTGGACAGCAGCGCTCGTCGATCCCTTTCCAGCAGCTGTGGTTACCCACCACACCGACGCGAGCTCTACTTTGAACTGCGTTGGCCCTGGGGTTCTTACCCGACATATACGAGCATTGTGGTCCTAATCGAGCCTCACCGTCTCTGTTCATCGCTCGCCTCCGCGTCGCCATCGCGTCGTCGACATACGTGCTTTCGGCATCACCAGCGTGACGAGCCGCTTTGGTTGCTCGACACCCTTTGGGGGCTCGTTTCTTGTTCTTTTCGTCTCCATCTATTTTTACATCTTGGAGAGGTCGCCGAAGTGTGCCATCCTTGAGCACCCCTTGCCCCCCCCTTCTCGTCGTCCGCTTCCTCTCGCGCTACCCGACATTCTCGATCCTCTTCGAGGAGGCCTTTTTCTCTGTGGCGTCCGTCACCCCACTGCGTGGGCAAAGACGCTTCAATCTGGCGGTGCAGCTTTAACGGTCGAGACCTCGTCCCCTTCTTGTTGTCATCTGGAAGGCGTTGTTCCGCTAGCCTTTTGCGGCTTCTTTCTCAGCATCACCCGCTTCTATTCTTTATTTTCTCTGTCTCCACGGCTTGGCTCTCCCGCTTCCGAGCTACACCAGCTCCTTCGTCTCCATCTATTTTTATACTCGTCCAGAAAAGGACCTGGAAGGTGTCCCCATTCACCGGTTGCCTTGTCTCGTCGGGGTTTTTCACCCCCTCCCTGTCCAAATCCCACGCCCAGGTAGAGAAAAAAGATACTTTGTACGGGAGTACTTCGTACACTCGCAGCCGCTCGCCAGAACCTGCACCCCTCCTCTTCTCCTCCTCCTCCTCCCTTTCCTCTTCCCTTCCTCTTCCTACCCACCCCCACTCGTTGACAACACCGATTCAGACGGGAATACGCGCGCTGAGCTACCGTGGAGCTGGATCTCGTTCACTCTATTTTTCTTCCTCTTCTCCAGCTTCCATACACCTGCGTCTAGCTCGAGGGTCCAGTCCTCGCAAAAAGAGGAGTTCCTCTCTTTTCTTTTGTATATATAACTCACCGTCTGCCCCTGCAACCCTCGACTGTCTTTTCTGTCTTCTCCATCCCCATCCTCTCTTTTGGGTTGCATCTACAGTCTATTCTTCCTTCTCGGCGACTAACCCGTTGCCAACGAACCACCCACCACCACCATCATGCCTGGGTCCCAAGGGCCACCAGGAAGCTTTGGCCACAACGCTGGCCAAGGGGCTTGGGCATCAAGATTCAGCGTCGATCGAATACCAAGATGAGGTCACGCGCGGCGAGTCTGTGTTCTCTTCCGACGACACCTGGGTCGAGGAGCCTCCTCACACATCGACGCTGTCAGCGGAAGCTTGTTTCCCAACCGCCAAGGACATCGTCGACTTACGTGTCTCTCTCTTCCCTTTCCTTCAATGGAATTTGGTCCCTACAACACCCCAGTGGCTGATTGGTGATCTCGGTCGCTGGTTACGGTATAGACAGTTTTTGTTTTTTATCTCGGCTTCTTTTTTTGTTCATAACTTTCTAAACCCACGGTGCGCAGGTATCAACCGTTGGTGCTGTCGTAGTCCCCAGGGCATGTCCTACGGACTCTCGCCAACCCTGGAGCCCCAGTTTGGTCTGTACTCGTCTTTCATGGGTGTCGTTGTCTACTGGTTCTTTGCCCAACAATCCAAGGATATTACCATTGGCGTGGAAGTATTCCCGATGCCTAATTTTTGTTTTTGACAATTCCCAGTGTCTAACATTTTGGTGCACCACAGCCTGTCGCCGTCATGTCACCAACTAGTGGCGGTAATTTGGTCAACGGCCAAGACTTCCGATGCCCGGCCCACGTTATTGCCTTTCGGGCTGTCTATTATTTCCGGGCGCAATTCGTTTCTTACCGGCCCCATCCGTTCGGGCTGGATCGTCGATCTGATCTCCCTGAACTGCCCTCTCTGCCTAATGACTGGCTCTGCCATCAGCATCGCTGCCGGCCAGGTGCCAACCATGCTATAGGCGAGACGGGCTTCGATAGACTCGTGCTCCCACGTATCAAGTTATCGTCAACAGCGCTCAAGCACCCTGCCGAGCTGCAAGATTGATGCCGCCATGGGCCCTGGACAGCTCTTGACGATGCTCTAACGATCATACCGCATCAACGACCTGCAGCGTCAGTGCCCGCGCGTTCCCCCGAGCAAGCAGCGCATTTTCTTCTTTCTTTCACACCCTGCGCACGGCCTTTGTCATTCTCTGGTACACCATGATTAGCTGGCTGGTCCAATCGCCACGCCGCACCAACCCTCTGTTCAAGATCCTGGAAGACTGTCCGCGCGGTTTGGTTTTTCAGAATGCTGCTGTCCCCAGAGAATCAACACGACTATCATTCACGTTCCTTTGTCAGCTACCTGCCGGGTCACCGTCATTGTTATGCTCATGGAGACATTGCCATCTCCAAGTCTTTCGGCCGCGTCAACAACTACACGATCAACCCCTCGCAGGAGATGGTTGCCATTGGTGTCACAAACGTTCTCCTCACCTTCCTGGGCGGCTATCCGGCCACTGGCTCTTTCAGCCGTACCGCCAATCAAGTCCAAGGCCGGCGTGCGCACTCCCGTGGCCGGTGTGATTACCGGCTTGGTTGTTCTTCTTGCCATCTACGCTTTGCCTCCAGTCTTCTACTACATCCCGAGCGCGTCTCTGTCAGCTGTCATTATCCACGCTGTCGGCGACCTGATTACCCCGCCCAACACCGTCTACCAGTCTGGCGCGTCAGCCCCTTTGAGGTCCTTATTTTTCTTCGTCGAGTAATTGTCACCGTTTCTCGAGCATTGAGGATGGCATTTACTCCACCATCTCCATTTCCGCAGCGATGCTGCTTTCCGCATCCTCAGATCAAAGGGTTCTCTCCTAGGCCGTGTCAAGGTCCATTCGGTCCTTGGTGACCACGTCATTGGCCAGGATCACAAACCAGGTCATGGCCCCTACGGCAGCATCAAACGGCCTGCCGAACGAGCTTGCTGCCCGCAGCGTCTACCTACCCCTTGACCACGGTGATGGTTCTAACCCAAATGTTGCGTTGGAGACCCCTTTACCCCGGCCTTTTCATCTACCGCTTCTCGGAGGCTTTACGTACCCGAATGCTGCTCACACACTCGAGCATCTTGTGGACTACATCTTCAAGAACACTCGCCGCACCAACCTGACGGCGTTCGACCGGCCGGGTGACCGTCCTTGGAACGACCCTGGCCCGTCGCGCAAGCAGCTCAAGGCTATACAGAGTGGCTCTTCCACCCTAGCGGAAGCGACAGGTGTCGATGTTGAACAAGCCGACCCTCAAGCCGTCATTCTAGACTTCTCCTCTGTGAACTACCTGGATATCACCTCGGTTCAGACTCTGATCGATGTCCGCAACCAGCTCGACAGCTATGCCGCGCCCACCGTCGTCGATTGGCACATTGCGTCCGTGAGCAACCGCTGGAGCAAGCGCGCTCTTGTCTCTGCTGGTTTTGGCTATCCCACCGATGTCCAGGACAACCAGCACCAGCGCTGGAAGGCTATTTTCAGCGTGGCTGAGATTGGTGGCCGCGACTCCGCAGCTGCTCAGGCTGAGCAGGAGGAGAATGCGGCTCTTGGCACTCAGAGACCTGCCTCTGGTGGTGTGAAGGCCGGCCCCGCTCTGGACATTGAGGAGGCTGGCAGCAACGACTCTCACGATGATGTCGCCAAGCTGAAGAACGGCAACCGTCTCAAGGGTGTCACCGTGCACGGCCTCAACCGTCCACTGTTCCACGTGGATCTTACCAGTGCTGTGCAGAGTGCGATTGCCAACATTGAGGCCCGCATCGTTCAGGAAGCCGAGGTCCGTCCCGACTCTCTCACCAAGGAGGCCGCCAAGGAGTAAAGCAAGCAAACAGCGTGGTTGTTTCTTGCTTCTCTTCTGTGCTGTGGTTGTGTGGCATACCAGCGTTCCCATTTGGATTCACTTTGGTTTAATTTTGGATAAGAACTGCACCATGTTAGCGGATGTGTTCTTTTTTCGTTACTTTGGATATTATTTTTTATCCAAAAATGATTCTCCCAAACTGTTTTTCAATTCTATATTTATTATTCGTCACGCTTATCCGTCTGCATAACTAATGTTTACTGCACGACTGGTCAAGTAGTACTTTTATTGGCATTTATTTTAATGACCGTGGAACAATATTACCCAAATGTCCTATTCATATCTTTTGTTGATAATTAATAATGTGTGATTTTGATGAACCCACCTGAAATAATTTCGAGAATAAGTAGAGATTTTTTGGTTCCTAAAAAACTAGAGGAAATAGACATACTCACTCGCATTTAAAAAAAAAGATATATATATATATTAAAAAAGCTACGACAAAAAGGAATCATGTTTACTCCAGACAAGCAGTCGATTTGCAGTAAATTCTTCTATAAATCAATTCAACTACTTTTTGGCCGAATCGCAGGCAGAAAACACCAGCCCTTCTTTTACTATTACTATGAATCTGGAATCTGCATTGCCACCTCCTACAAGACCTAGATGTTCTGGTCGCCTGCTAGATGCATTCCTCAACCCGAAGCCAATGCCGGGAGCAGCTAGCTTCCAAGGCACTTGCACCCGCATTCCAGTCTTTGTTTTGCTTGGTCGCTATCCTGGGCCATTTTGCCATCCGAGGTGGTTTCCGGCTCAGCTCCAAAGAAATGCCCATAAGCTGCTCGGTTGTCGTCAGCATCGAAGTGTCTGGCCAGACAATTGCGTTCTGGATCCAAATCAACCGGGCGCGACTCTTCCTCTCCCCTGTGTAACGGCCAGCTCACAAACCGAACCCCGCGTCGCCATTCACCTCAAGTTTTGCAATTGATCTTTGTCACTGTACATCCGAGACGATCAAGCTGCGAGGTCAAGGTCGAAGAGGGGGGGGAGGGGTTTGTGTGTGTGCATAGCTGTTCCATTCCCGTCTGCTTTAGCTTCAAGGTGCAATCATGGCTCGGGCGTTTGCGTGAAGAGGTCAGATGGCGACATTCTGCCTTGGCTGCGTTGCATTTCTGCAAGCACTTTTGTGCTGGGCCATGCAGTCGTCCAGTACAGCCATTCAGTATACATGTAGGCATGTACTGGTCGGATCACAGCAATGGTGGCCTTTCGCTCTTCAGTCTCCGTCGTGTGCTCCCGGCTCACGTGGCTGCTTCGGCGGCAAGCACATCCTCGTCCATGCCCTCCATCACCTCTGCGACCAGACGATGCTGTCGAAAAAGGCATTGACGGACACGCGGAGCATACGGTTCGTCGAGGCCTCGTAGGTCGTGCGGAGGACCGTCTTCGCGTCGGCGCTGTCGTCGACGGTGGCGTCGGGCGCACTGCGCACTGTAAATGACCGGCGCACCGACGGCGACAGCTCCTTGTCGACAGAGAGAACCTGCAGCGCGACCGTGGCGAGGCGGGCGTTCGGGAAGGGAATGTCGATGACTCTGGAGATGGGGAAAAGAAGAACAAAAACAAAGCAAAAAAAAGTCGTTGGTCAGCGATGCCTGTTTCTTTCGCGCGTTTAGGGTGCCCTGGTGACCTACAGCGAGCACGGAAAGTCTGGATCAGCGGCCATGATTGTGATTGTATTGGTTCGCAACGGGTAATTGCCCAGATGTACAGATAATGGCGGGTGTGGTTGAAGTACGCACAAGCTGATTTTGCGCCCAAAATCGCGACGATGGATGTCCCTCACAAAAACTGGTCCTCGCAACACTTGTCAGCGGGCGGTCTGCCGCACCAAATGTTGACCAGTATTACATAACCACCGCCATTTTAGTCCAACCCGTATCGTAATTAGCGCTTTTATGCAGGCAAGGCCTCGGGCTGGTGGACTATGGGGCGGACGTTGCCGTAGCGACATGCTGGGCAGGCCTAGACTGGCGGCCGGCGCTGTGGCTTGACAACAGTACCCGCAGATTTGATTGGCTGAGAGCGCCTGCTCTATTGTTTATTTTCCTGCGGCGGACGGGGGTGCCACAAGCCAAATTGCTACGCCGTATCTTACGAGCACCATAAACAAGGCTCCACACCGACCGAAAGACGGGGGAAGGAGCCCAGGCGTGCACACACAGCACAGCAGGCAGGCACGCAACGCACCGGGGCTGGGTTTCCATTGTGGCAAGAGCGCAGTGATGGAAGGGGAAGGAGGGCTCCGCACCACAATAACAACAACAACAACAGCAACCACTTTCCCAATGCACACCGAGCCAAAGCAAACACCAAAATAAAACGCTCCAGTGGCCAAGAATGCAGATTTGACGACAGCCTCTCTGCTCTCCTCTCTTTTCCCCTTGTAACCAGCACCCCCGCCGCCACGACCTCCTTGCCCCCGGCGCAACCAAAACAGAGCAGAGGACCGGCCAGCATCGTTTTACGTCTTCTCGTCTTGTTTATTATTCGTTGTCTTTCCGTTCTTCATCCTCTTCCTCACTCCCTCTTCTCGTCTCTTTCTCCTCTCGACAGCTTGCCTCGTCACTCACTTTGGCTCTTTCTCCTCCTGCATCGCATTTATATCTCTGTCCTCGATTCCTCGATCGACACCGCCGGCATCGTCGCCTCGCCGTTCTGCCGCGCCCTCTTTCTTCAGTATCCATAAACCAGCAGCTCTTTGTCCATCTTTCCTGTCGCACGCGACCAACAGCATCTCGCTCTCCCCCTCTCACCCTCTCGCCCATCTATTCTTTGTCCTGCGATGGCGCCCTCAGCAAAGAACCTCAACATGGGGCAGGTGATCGAGTACCTTCCTGGTGAGCTCCCCTTGCACGCTGCCTGCTGCCTTCGCCGCTTGCCTTTGTTGTCTAAAGTACGAATGCACGGACGGCTGGCTGACCGCTTCGCATCCAGGACGCTTGTATCTCGGCTCGTATCTGAGCCCGCCCGACGCCGATACCCTCTTCCCCTACGGCAGCAATGCCCCCAAGTCGCCGACCAAGAGATCGCGGGCAGCCGCAGCAGCCGCAGAGGCCACAGCGCCCTCGCCGGAGCCCTACTACTTTACCGTCGATGACTCGCTCCTATACAACGCCTTCCACCACGACTTTGGCCCGCTGCACGTTGGCCACCTCTACCGTTTTGCCCTCCACTTCCACGAGATCCTTGCTGCCACCGAGACGCAGCAGCGGCCAGTTGTTTTCTGGAGCCGCGCAGACCCAAGAAGTGTGTTTTTTGTTTTGCTGTTGTTGTGTTTTGCGTGTTGCGTGTTGTTGACACCACGCTCCGTTTCCCGATAAATCCCATTGTTGCTAATCTCCACTTGCTCGATCTAGGCCGTGCGAATGCTGCTTGCTTGCTTGCATGCTACATGGTGCTCATCCAGTCGTGGCCGCCACATTTGGCGCTGGCGCCGCTTGCGCAGGTCGACCCTCCATTGATGCCCTTCCGCGACGCCGGCTTACAGCCAGGCCGACTACGGCATCACCGTCCAGGATGTCGTCTACGGTGTTTGGAAGGCAAAGGAGGAGGGCTGCTGCCAGCTGGACAACTTTGACCTTGCCGAGTACGAGCAGTTTGAGCGCGTCGAGCACGGCGACTTCAACTGGGTAACCCCCCACTTCCTGGCCTTTGCCTCCCCCCAGCACACGCCCGTGGCCCGCATTACCGAGGACTCGGAGCTGTATGCTACTCTGCCACGGACACTCGACGCCGTGGATGCCCACCCGACCCTGCCCCAGCCATTCAAGATGTGCTGCGCCACTTCTCCGAGCGCAACATTGGCCTCGTCGTGCGCCTCAACTCCCAGCTGTACTCCCCATCCTACTTTGAAGCCCTCGGTATCCAGCACCTGGACATGATCTTTGATGATGGCACTTGCCCACCAATGTCGACTGTGCGCAAGTTCATTCGGCTTGCCCACGAGATGATCACGGTGCGGAAGAAGAGCATTGCGGTGCACTGGCAAGGCTGGCCTGGGCCGCACGGGCTGCCTGATTGGCGCCTACCTGATCTATCCGCCTACGGCCTTCACTGCCAACGAGATTATTTCTTTTCATGCGTTTTAATGCGTCCCGGCATGGTCCGTTGGCCCCCAGCAGCACTGGCTGCACCTGAACCAGGGCATGTTCCGTGAGTGGTGGGTTGAGGAGCGTCTGGAGCGCAAGCTGCGTCGCGAGTTTGCCGCTTTCTCAGGCGGCCGCCGGCAACACGAATGGCAACCTCCCGAGCACCCCCATCCGGCGCAATGCAAAAGGCCAGCCTGGGCCGGTCGCAATTCCACTTCCACGCCGGCCGAACCGGTCCGCTTCGGGCCGCACGCCTCTGAGCGAAATGGACAAGGAGCGCAGCAACGTTGCCCAGGAGGACTACCTGCCTGCACCAACTCCCGGCCAGCCGCGCAAGAGCGCACGTGCCGACCGCCACCACCCCTACTCACGCAGCAAGAGCAGCTATTTCCACGACAAGCACGGTTGAGGAGGAGGAGACTGCCGCCGCGGCCCTCGGCGACGATGCTGAGCTGTTTGAGATTCTGCAAGAGAAGGCGACGACCAGTCCAGGCCGTGGCAGTCGTGGCACTGATTCAGAAGAGGAGATCTACCTGCGCATGCGCATGAACCGCAAGGCGGCGGCGGCCGCTGCATCCTCGTCTCCTGACGGGAGCTCTCGTCACCAAAAGTCCCGCTCTACTAGCCACACGAGCCGCAGCACGGTGACGTCGACAACAACAACTACCACGACCAGCGCGATCCACGACAACGACGCATCCTTTGATGCGGAAAACATTGGCTCCTCCATCAGCCGTGTCAAGTCTATCCAGGAGGTCACTGGCCGTGAGCACCGGTCAGCATCAGCATCTGGCGCTCTTGCCAAGGTCCGGGGCTCGGATCGCAGCGGAAGCCATGCCAGCACGAAGCGGATGCCTGGTGCCCAACCAACGGGTGTCCGTAAGACTAGCAGCCGCGTCGCTAGTGGCGGCAGCATGTCAACAACGACGGCCATGGCCTCGGCAGTTCGCAAAATCTCGAGCATCCAATAAGTGAACGAAACGACAAAAAAGAGAGCTTCGTATATACAACTTTCCTCCGTACACACTTACGGATTGGGCGGCCGGCCTTTTTTGGATACGGCATCAAGTGTCGTGATTTTTACCTGCAACCCATGCAAACGCCCACCCCAATCTGATTGACGAGTTTATGACAATCTTTTTTATTCTTTTCTGATTCGTTTTACGGGCCGGACACACCTTTGCGTGCTGCTGCAGTTGTTGAGGTGGTCGTCTTTGCATCATTCATCTTTTCAGTCCCCCCACAAAGGGATCGGCGTTCTAGTTTGGTCATCTCACCGAAGCCTACCGGCTCCGGCGAAAAGGGGACTAGGGGCTTCACACAATGCACAATGGGCGTTTGTTTTACATCTATTTGCTGTGCTACGAGTTGATACCATGCAGATCTACACGAGCCAGGGCCGGAGACATTGGGCGGCGAGGCGGGGATAAGGTGTTGAGATGGAAGAGTCGACGAGCAGACGAGAGAGGAACGTGAGGGTGATGTGGCTTGAATTATCTTGTGCTTGTATTTCTTACGCTGTTATCTTGCGATCGGGCTTTGCTGTTCTACCTTCCGGTTTGTTCTTCTTTGCTTTATCTCTTGTTGGAGTATTGTTGATTTGGTCACATTCAAAACCGTTTTCACACGATCTGACTGCATTTTTTCATTTTGCTTGTGTATGCCCAATTTGTCACCGGCCCATCACGGCGGCCATGTCCACTACCAGGCTTCCTTTGATCTGCCTTTACGGTATTCAAAAGGCACGGAAACGAAGACAACGGCCCGAGTAAGAGGCCAGGTATCGACATCTGCTTTTGAGGCCGTCGCTTGACACGAGCGGCATCTCTATCTGCCACGCTCTCCATCGGCAGGCAAGCCGGGCAATATATCACGCCGACTCCAACGCCAGACGCCGCGGAGAGAGGTATCAGAGAGAGGAACGAATACCGTTAGGTGGAGAAAACGGGCAAAGCTCATGCTGCTTTGCATGTCCTGTTGGATCGGATGCAAGATACGGCAGCAAACGCACTACCGCCGAGCATACATGTGGCCGGTTGGCTGGGCCTGACAACTTACGATGTTCATCTAGATGGATGTGCCTTCAAGGCATACACCGGGTAGAGAGCTCGTTCCCCCTTTCCATCCCCTTAAGTTTCTTCCTTTTTTTCCGGTCGCGGGGCAGACACGGGCCCCGACAGACCGACCTGCATGATGCGGATACGGTGGGCTTGCCATCCCTCTCCTTTTCAGCTAAAGAAACAAACTGGACAAGACCAATGTTGGGACTGTCAGAAATAGACGAGTAAAGAAGGATGGGCAAAGGAGTGGCCGGGAGGCACAGAGGGGGTGTTTTTCTTTTCTTTTCTTTCTTTTTTTTTAAAAAAAAAAAAAAAAACAGCCGTGGTAGGCGCAGACGCAGACGCGGCAAACGAGCAGCGAACAAGGGCGTGCCCGTGACATCAATGGGGCTTTTCCGTTGGACGTTTGGGTGTGGTGAGCTTGGCCGCACAAATGGGCCGCAGTGATGGACACCCAAAAGAAGCGTGCACGTTGAACCTGTTTGGCGCCCCTGGATTAATTGGACGGGCGCTCTTGGTTTTTAGCGGTTCCCTGGAAGCTGGAAGAGGAAGGAAGGCTGAGCGTTGCTGCCTTGCCTGATGAGATCGTGAAAGGGCGCGACTGAGCAAACAGTTTGAGACAGCCCAACTTGAGGAAGGTAAGGAACTTTTTTTTTCTCTTTTTTTTCATTTTTCCCCCTTCAAAGTATCCATAGTGTCACCACAACTTTCTCATTTTGATGGTGGGCAGAGAGGAAGGATCTCAGAGTGCGAAGGAGCGACCTGCCACCACCTGCGTCTCCACCCTTCCCGGCACACTAGCCAGTAACAGCCATTGACCAATGACAGGCGCCCATGACGATGTTAGCCGCCGACTTTTAGCATCCCAACATCCACATAACTTTGCAACCACATCGCCAAACACGGAGGAACCCCCTGACCAACGCTGCCCTCCTTCCGCTCTTTCTTCTTCTTCTTTTCTTTTTCTTCTCTCATATGATGCCGAGCACTCCGGCCCGTCCATACGGCCAGCACTGGCAACTCTCCTGCTCTCTGCCCCCCCTTATGTCTCTCTTCTCCCCACCCTTTCATCCGCCTTGTCCACTCCTTTCCTGGGGCCGCTCTGGACGGTCTCTTTGGCGTGCACTGCTCTAGGCTTTCTGTCCTCTGAAGGAAATGTGCACTTTTGCATCCACGAGGCTCGAGCATGGCCGCTCATCGACCACACCATCCTTGGAAAATCCCTCCGCCGGTCTCTTGACTTTTTGCCTGGGACTCCGCCCCAAAAAGCGGGCTGATGATGTTTGACACACATGTAGTTACACGCATTCTTCCTGCAGCCTGGTTTCTTGTGATTACGGAAAAGAGTAGCGAAAGAGAAACAGTCTAAATGATTTGTGTTTGTCTTGGAGGCTTCTGTTTATTTGCATTAGCGGGAACAACAAGGGTTCCCCGGAAGCAGGAAGCGGCTTGGGAGAAGCCTCATAGCCTGCTGACCAGCAGACAAGAGAACAAGGAGGCGCCATCTGGCATATGGAAGTTGGGATAACTGACATCCGAGCAAACTAATGTCCTTCCGCCCCCTCCTCTCCCCCCTTTCAATGCTTATTATGGGTTTTTTTTCAGCCCCCAATGTGCACTTTCGTCTTTTGAAGAGCGGTGTAAGATACATCCGGTTTATTTGCTGCAATAGTACGGAATAAAGGTAGATCAGACGCAGAAAATAAGAAAAAAAAGAGTCACAGGGATAGAATTCGCCAAAAGAGGGGAGGCGAGGTTGAGAGGTTTAGCGGCTGCCACCGGCCCCGAAAATAAGGCCTTTTTCTTTTACCTTTTCCCTTTCTCCTTTCGTCTTTTCCCTTTTCTCCCTTTTCTAGCTGCAGCTTCACTAACCTCCACACCCACACCCTTTGCCTCTCTCTTTTCTTTCGACATTCTGTGCGGTTAGCAGGCCGCCCTTGTCAGCAGGGATGAGAAAAGGAAGAAGGAGAGAAGGATGCGGCCGTGTTCTCGGGTCGCTTCAAGGGCTCCTTCTGCTCTCGATGCTGAATCCTTCCCCGAGCCATCTCTCGCAAATCTTTGAGGCTAGCTTGCTGGTTTTTTGGTCTTGGCCCTGCATGCGAATGAAAATCCAAAAAAGAATGGTTTGCCGAGATGGGAGGGCGTGTGTAAAATGTAAAAAGTAAAACCCATCAAGCCATCCCCCTCTCACCCCCAACCCATTTTCCTCCTGTATCTTACGTCACGGATTCAGACCAGCAAGGCTGATTAACAAGAGAGAAAAAAGCAGGTCACAAAAGGAGGCCGGAATCTGTGGACGCAATACAAGGAAGGCAGACTTTTGGATCTTTGACATTTTTTTTATGAATGCTGTGATTGATTTCCAAGTTTCGGTTGCCTTATAAACCCGTCATATTTTTTCTCCCCCGTTCTCATTCATCGCCCTTCCATTAGACGCAACAGTCTACTTGTCTGGTTCCGGTGTGAAGTCTACGGCACAGCTCCCACTCCACACACGTTCGGCCTCTTCTGAACCTTCCCCCCGATGCGTCCACCAACTGGCAAACTCAGCAAACTCTCGCTCAGCAGACCTGGCATGCCTCCAGCTACTCGATCCAAAGCCACGGCGGAGAAGACGACAGCACTGGCGGTCTTTCAGCCAGCACTGCTGCGTCCTTGCCGACCACACTGTCCCATGAACTGACCCGGCCTCATGCAAACAAAGACATTGCAAGAAGACGGGCCCGCAATGACAGTGACAAGGGCAATGACTCGAGCGCTGACGGCGATGAGGATGAAGAAGAAGACGACGAAGACGATGAAGACGATGAAGACGAAGACGACGAAGATGACGAAGATGACGGCCCTGTCCAGTCTCCACTGACTGACCTCTTTTACAACGTCGACAATCTCGACGAAGAGACCCAAGAGCTGGTCCGCGAGCTGTTCCGGGCACCGGTGCCCGACGAGACCCCGCCATGGTCATCGAGTGGTGCGGCATCAGCAACGATCCGGATGTCTTTGCCTTTCAGCTGCAAGAAGTCGTGCCGCGGACGATCCGTATTGGCTCGCCCACCAGCCGCATCCCAAGGCCGAGCTGCAACTGCACGGGCAGCGCCAACACCCCCTGCCGTCACCTCGTTCTGGCTCATGGACCAGATTGCCAAGCAGACACTGCACGGCCAACCCGCCCGACGTGCCTCTTGTGCTCGACGGTGACACTGGGTTTCCACGCGAGATTGGCACCGATGCCTATGCGCGCATTGCCGACTTCCACATTGACATTCTGGCCAACACGCTGCACTGCGGTGCTGGCCCACCAAACGGGCGGCCCAACCTGCACCGTGTGCGCGAAGCGCGGGAAATTTTGGCTGGCCTCGACGGGATCCAAGATGACGACGGCGTGGATGCATATGCGCCCGAAATCTTTGGCCAAGACCGGCCTGCACTCGAGAAGATGTTGTGGGGCACTGAGCGGAGGAAACGAGGAAGCCGGCGATGACGATCGAATGGATGAAGGCGAGGATGAGCTCGGACAACAGAGCAAGGACAAGGGCCGGAAAAAGACGAAACCGGAGAGCCAAAACAGCAGCAGCAGCAGCGGCGGCTATTTTGGCGATGAAGGGGGCGCTCGCATACAGAGCGCAGAAAACAAGCTTGCTGCACGTGCTGCTGGTCAGCATGCCGTTCGTGACCTTGTTGAGCGCGGCGATCTGCAACGGACAGTTTTGCGCATGCTGGTGTCCAACGACGAGTTCTTTGCCATGTTCCTCAAGCTCCTGGCGCCCAGCGACAAGGCGCGAGACCCTTTTCGGAAGATCCAACAGCGTGTGGAGGCTGTATTGGAAGCCCTGCTGGCTGTTCGACCAAAGTCACAGCAGCACCAGCAGCAGCACCAACAACAAAGAAGGCAGTCTAAACTGCTGATGCCTCCGCCAGGCCCACGGACAAAACGGACGGCCTCGGCTCCCACTATCGCCGCCACGGCATCAGCACCGCCCTCTCTCAGAGAAGACAGTGGCAGTGATGTCACGGTGGCATGGGCAGCCAGACATGTCCAGAACGCCGTAGGCCAGATCCACCTCCTGCTTCAGCGACAGCTGCCACACCCTCCGCCCGGCGAATGGGCCCGGCAGAGTGCTGGCCGTGCTCTTGTCTGGATCCTGCATGCGCTCGTGTTCTTCCACAACCGCGACGCGCATGGTGGTGCCACGCAAGACGACCGGAATCTGTATCAGCGGCTCGTGGGAAACAGCGACGGCAAAGGCGGGGGCTTCTGCGTGCTGGATGCGCTCGAGCCCTTGCACGACCAGATACAGCTGCGTGTCCAGCTCAGGCGCGTCCGGCGTCGCATTCAGGTCAATGGTTACCGAGAGCCATACATGCGGAAACTCGATGAGATTCTCGGCAAGATGGACTCGGTAGCAGCTGCAAAAGTATCGGAAATGTCATCGACTGGAGCAGTGTTCGATCCACCGCGGACAGCAGGCTCCAAGCGCCAGGGCTCAAACACAAACACGCCCACGGACCGGAGGCCAAAGAGGGTGCGATAGACATTTGGCGATTGCTGATTTGCGTGTCGTTATTTTCTCGAATTCGTTTTTGGGAAGACTGAGGACTGAGGACTGAGGACTGGTATTGGTTGTTTTCTAGGTAGAGCCGTAGTGTAGCGCATGCGTTTTCTTCGATGGTAGTGTAAACACACGAGACTTCAGATCAAACAGTGTTGAGTGAATCCAGAGTAGAAGAAAAAAAGAAAATGATAAATGATAGTGACCTGCACCTGGCGCATGGTCCTTTTTTTAGTGACTGCTCCTTTTGACGCCTCTGGTACCCAGATAGAAAAACCTTGAGCACCTTCCAAACGCCATAAAGATATGCTACAGAGATAAACTGATCCAAGTAATGACAAAAAAGAATGAAAAGAAAAAATTGAAGAAGAATAAAAGAGATAGAATGACGTACGAAACAAAGGTGTCGAGGTCGAAACAAACATACTCTGGAAAAATATGCACCACCGCATGATCAAATAATCCCAACATCCAGATTGTCACAGTCTTGCTTGCTTCCTTTGATGTAGTACTGCAGAATGGTATGGTCCATATAGTGCAGGATAAGTCGAAAGCGCCGGGCACGTACTGGACGTCCGTGCCTCATAGGGCCGGTAAGCCCGTACTTTCCAGAGCCGGACTCCGGGAGGGGTGACACAGCCGTGCCGAGAAGGCAGCAAGAAGGACGTTTGCCCGCTCGTTCGTCGCGGTCAAACGGCAGAGTCCACTCGACCCGGAATGCCCACTTTGGGGCATCGTGCGTCAAGTGTGGCCGGCTGTTTCGGAGCGGACGAATCAGCCCAACGCGGCCAAACATGTTGCCGACAATGATCAGATTGATCTCGGGATCGTGTGCAGCAAGCTGCAGCGATAATAGCTGGGTCCCATATCCCAAAGGTCCTCTGGGAGCGCGTCGGCGGCTTCAAAACATTAGAGATGAAAAACGAAGGGACTGCCTTGTCTGTGTTGACAAGCTCGATGGTGTTGGAGAAGCTCCGGAGAATAAAAAAGCGTCGCGACATGTGCTTCGCCTCGGCAGATAACGGTATTCGCGCCTGGAAGAGATTTTCTTCTTGGCTGTGGTCCAAGCGATACCGCGCGTTCTTCAAGGTCCGAATCAGCGTCTGGAGGTTCAGGTTGGGCCACGTCAATCCGATGCTTGGACAAATGATCATTCCCAGGCGGAAGGGTGTCTTCATGACCTTTCCTATGCCACACCCGTCGCGAAAGTTGCAATGGTCGTTGCGTCGGAGAAGAACATCCCAGTTTCTGAACATCATCGACGGGTCATTCGCATATGCAGTGCTGTCGGCGCTGCTGACGCTGTCGTTGCGCTGGTGTTCATAACCATCCTCATCCACGCTGGAGCCGTCACTATGTTCGGCGTCAGAAGAATCTGCCAAGTCCTGCTTGAAATCGGACCTCGTCTCGCTGCTCGATTTAAAAGCCTCACTGCCACTATCCTCGTCACTATTGGCCGTGGTAAAATGGTCCCCAGTGTCATCCTGGCTTATGTCGCTGTCCAGATCTGGCTCGTGCTCGGTCATGTCGTGAACCGTGGAGATGTGCTTCGGCCGTGTCATGCTGGACTCGTTCATGTGCGAAAAGTACAGCATGCTGTCGATGTTTGGTTGAGGCTTCTGTCTAGCATTTGTCTTGTATCTGGTGCCGGCATTTTGGCGGTAGGCAGAAACATCTCGGTCGGGATGACTGAGACACCCCATCCGAGTTGCATACTGTCCCAATTTATGTCTGGTCAGTAATATATCTTTGCACCCAGTAGGCCCGTGGCCCTCATGCCAACAAAGCAAACTCGGTGCAGACAACCGACTCACCCGTAACTACCGTATGATGGGATCTTCATGGGCCGGCTGCCAACTTTCCAGATATCTAGAAGAAAAACCGTCCCGTTGATGTCAATTGCAGCGACCTTTGTAGCATTGCCGTTCGTATCGCTGATAAAGTCAATGCAGGGAATATTATGGCCTGTGGCCCGAGAGGAAGCAGAATGCGCCAGTGGCGGTCGCGTAAGCGGAGCAGCGACTCGAGTTCCAGCGCACTGAACCCCGAGTAGGTTTTTGGCGAGGTATCATGGTCGGGCACTTGAGAGGCTGCGTCATGTGCTGCAGTGGGTCGTTGGGCGTGGGCGGCTGCAGCGCAAACGCAAACACGTTCACCTCGGCGAGATTGGAGCTGACAGCGATCAGGCGCGATTGCGAGTGAATAGCAAGGCCCCAGGCAGTAATCCCGACCGTCTCACGGAAGAAGGGTTGCGGCACTATTGGGGCTGGACGCCTCCGCCGACGTCGCTTTGCCGATCTAAGGTAATCCACAATATGCCGCGTGTAATATGCCACCACATCTCCGTCGTCATACGCCAGCAGCAAGATCTCAGCCCCTCCCAGGTCACCGGTGATGACATGGTTTGCTTGATGGGGACGTTGTCTGCTTATGTAGCCTCCAATTTGGCGGCCGGCCGCCGTGGGCGGAGACAGAGGACAAGCAGCGGACCCCGAAGAATTTCTGGTGCTGGCTGCGGGCGGAAGACATGGATCTCGCTTTGGTAGACGGCAAAGTAGAGCTAAATGCAAACCGTTAGTATTGTCGCCTAATGCTCGTTTGCCTTTCTGGCAGGTCAGTATGATGGGGGAGAGCCCCGTTTTGTACAACTCACGTTATATTGCTGGGACAATGCTGTGAGGTTGGTGCGGGCGCGGGCAACACGTGGGATGGCAGTACCGCCATGCTGAGTACTCGAACCGCTGGACGTGCAGCGGAAGACTGAGCTGTGTTTCCGCCTGAAGCGTCTGGGGCGTCGTCCTGCGCCGAGGCTACCAACCCCGCGAGAATGGTGCTGTCGCTGGAAGCAGCCGTTGGGTTGCTGGCTGGAGCCGGAACGCCATCATGGGCATCGCCGGACCATTCGCATCGCCGTCTTCGCTGTCTCCGCCGTCCTCGCTGTGACTATTGGCATTGTTATCGCCGTTGTCATCATTGATGCCGATGGTGTCATTGTCAACATCCATTGAATGTCCACCCGCGTTTCCGTGCCCGGGAAGATTGTCGTTGCCGTTTACGTCCCCCGTGCCACTGTCCTCGCTGCTATCGTCCTCGCCGCTATCGTCCTCGCCGACGTTGCTGCCGATATCGCTAGCATCTGCAACGTCGTTGAAGGAAAGGTCTTGGTCGTCGTCATCAAGGTCCGCGTCTCGCAAATTAGCATAGATGCGCCTCCGAGCTCTAGGGCCGAACTGGAGTGATTGTGAGCAAAACTGAAGAGAAAAAAAATAAAACAATAAAAAAACAATAGCCGAGAATCAGACCACATACTCGGTTCTCAAGGCTCTGGTAGCCGGGTACCGGATTCACTCGAACGCTTTTGACATCCTGGGTTATATACCCTGCCCTGCGTCCAGAACCGTGTGCCGGGGGATATGACGATGCCTCGCGAACGTTCCAGTCCGGTTGGATGCCAATGCGAATTCGGGGTCGAAGCCAGCCGGTTGGTTCCAGGGAGCATGGTTGCTCTGGTGGACTGAAAAATCCAGAACGGGCGTAGGGCCTTGATGGACTGGATTAAAAGGGCCCGGCTGACCTGGGTTGAAGAAGTCTGCAATGGCCGCGGCTGCCGTGGCCATGGACAGTGACGGCTGCCCGGATGTGTCAGGCGGAGGTGTGGCCGGCGGGTGGTCGGCCATTTATATTGTCGATGTGGTGCCGGGCACCGCCTGTCTTTTCGAAAGCGAAGAATGCCGGGGATATGCTGAAGAGATATAGTGGTTCGGGCCGCGAAGCAATGACGAGGGGGGAGAGAGTGAGGAAGCGACGGAGGTGCAGCCGGCAGTGTCGTGTTTGCGCCCAGTGGTTGCGCCCAGTTGTTGCGACCAAACAGATAGAGTGCTGTTTGTTCAAGATGCGACTGGTGAGAGGAGTCGGTATCGGCGCCGCAGCATTGGTGGCAGTTGCAGCAGCAGCGGCGGCGAAGCAGTAGTTGGAAACCTCATCGATTTGGGGAAGGAACTGGGCATAAAGAGAATGCGTCCGCGGGAGCTTGAGCAGAGACTGGAAAAGAATAAAGAGCCGACGGTGGAAGGCGGTAAGAAATAAAAGTAAATGGCGAGAGGGAGGCGACAGATGGAGGCGACAGAGAGAGGCCGACGTCAACGGAAAGCGAGAGGAAATAAAAAGCTGTCTGTGCAAAACCGCGGGCCAAGTGGGAATGAAATCCTGGAGACCCGATGGGCGGAGCTCCCGTTTCGCGAGGTGGCAGTCTAAGAACGATACGGATAAGATGCTGGCAATGAAGACTAGAGATGCTGGCAGTGAATAAATAGGTGGTATTAGGAGGCCCAGATGCTCAAAGCTTTCGGGGTAAAAAGGCTATGCAGCAAGCGACTAAGTGACTGACTGACTCGGGCGAAGGCGGGGCGAAGGTGTTTGCCGAGTCTCGATTGACGAAATGAATGAGCAGTACGGAGTAGCAATGATAATGGATAGCCAACAGCCAACCCCGGGCTGTGTTGGTGGCGGCGGCCTGTGATCTGTGCTGGTGAAGTGGAAAAGGAGAAACAAAACAGGAAAGCTAGCGAGGAGAGGGAAGTGTCGAGAGGAAGGGCGGGAGGAGTAAATGCCATTAGATGCGATTGTTCCTGCCCTATTTTTGGGCGGCCAGGCGCTTTGTTTCAGCGGGGAAGGAGCGGGAAGCCGAGGGCGCGTGTAAGGGCGTCGATGTTTCCCTTTCTGCCATATTCTGCAGCGCTAGTGCCGAAATGGGGTCGTCAGCGCCCGATTCTGGAAGAGGCCCCTCATGAGATATATGAAACATGGGCAGAAAGGCGACTTGCTCTCGCGGGCGGCCAAAGCGGTTGTGATATTTTCTTCTTCTTTTGTCTCGTTTTCCCGCTATGTGACGAGAAAGCAGGCGGCATGCGCCTTCCTTCCCATCTGAGCCCAGTGCGGCGGAAATGCGGGCGTCCCAACGTGCCTTCCACAAAGAGTAAACCGGCTGAATGATCCACTGGTTGGGTCGTTCATCCTCGCTACGGGATACCGCGCTCGATCTACGCCGTAAGATACGTGCCTTCCCTTGGCAGGTCGATCCTTCCTTTGGACCCTGCTCTCCCGCAGTTTCTTGGTTGCGGGACGTTCCGGCCTGCATTGGCCAGGTGGCCCAGAAGACAACCAGACAAGCAAGAAGGGCAGTTGCCTCAACATCGGCAAATATCGGGAAGGCACGACAGCATCTGGGATTAGCCAGGCCATGCAGTGGTCAGTATGAGGAGCAGGAATCTGCAAAGGAAAGAATCATTTGTATGTGCGTATGCAAAATGAAAATACAAAAATATGAAGATATGGAAATATGAAAATATGAAAATACCCAACACACAATCTTGAAACACCAGTAAATAGGAAACCCGTGCCTGGTATCATTGAGAGAGATGGCACACCCAAGAGAGAGAGAGAGAGAATGCAAGAAAACGATGAAACCTGAAAACCATCAGAAAAAAAACACGTAAATACCCTACGAGCCGCAAACAGCACTACCCTGGTCCCATCTCTTATCGCAGCTCGTCTGTCTGCAGCTGCATGAGCTCGGACATGTCGCGCATGCGGTAGTCGAGAATGGGCGTCAGCCAGTCGTCCTCCACGAGGGCATATGTCTCGTGGGCGTTGGCGGCGGGCTTGCGCGGGTTCATGGCCCAGTAGGCAAAGTCGGCGTCGAGCGACTTGAGGAAGCGCAGCAGGTTCTGCCAGTAGTTGGCGTCGCCGACCGACGGCTCGTGCGGCGCGCCAAACTCGCCGACCCAGACGGGGTCCAGGTTGCCCTCGACGAGATAGGCCCAGTTGCGGCGCATGGCGGCGACAAAGGACGCATAGCCGCGCTGCGCATAGCGGCCCTCGCGGCTGCCCCAGCCGGACCAGGCGTAGACGTGGGCCGAGTAGACGACGCGGCGGTCGAGGTCGAGGCGGACGGGGCGGTGCGTGACGCCGGACAGGTCGTTGCCGGACTCGGTGCCGCCCACCACGACCAGCCAGTCGGGGCGCAGCCTGAGCAGGCGGTTGCCGCAGCGCTCGGCGGCCGTGGCCCAGCGGTCCCAGGGCATTGTGCCCCAGAGGCCGCGCACCTCGTTGCGCAGGTCGACGCCCACGACAAACGGGTTGTCAACGAAGCGCGCCATGACCGTCTCCCAGTGCTCGATCCACTCCTCCTCCGTCTGGCGCACGCGACACAGCGCTGCGGGCAGGTGGTCGTTGGCCCAGCCGGCGTCGCACGGGTCTGCACCGCAGCACCACGTGGCAGACGTGATGTGGTTGTTGACAATGACGGCCAGGCCGGCGTCTGTCAGCGCCGTCACGACCGCCTCAAACACGTCCAGCGCCGGCTTGTCCGCGAGGTCGGGGTTCGCAGCCACGCGGTGCGCCGGATCACCGGGTTGCGCACGACCATCTCGTCGGCGTACGGCAGGCGCACCGAGTTGAAGCCCAAGGAGCGGACCGTCTGCGCAATGACGTCGCGGTGCTGCACGTCGAGCCCGCCCGGACAAAGTGCTCGTCGCTGGCGCCGTACCAGTTGACCGACGCCAGCTTGAAGCGGCGGCCCGCCGTGTCGACAATGTTGCGGCCGCGCGTGCGCAGGGGCAGCTTGTAGCTGGCAATGTAGCTGCTCTCGTCGGGCGTGCCCAGCGGCCGCTTGGCGAACAGGCGCGCACCAGCATCGGGGATCCACGGCGCCGAGAGCGCTGCCTCGGCCTTCCACAGGTAGTGCACAAAGCACCCCACGAGGAGGATGGCCAGGATGAGGAGCATGCGCGCCGTATTGGACTGGAACCTTGCCAGCATAGGGGGCGACTTGTGCGCGAGGCTGGTGGCAGTGGAGAGATTGGCGAGGTGAGGTAAGGTGAGGTGAGGTGAGGTGGCGCAAGGCTGAGCGCGAGCGAGAGAGACGTCGACGTTGAGGGCGACGGGGCTCGGTTGGTTTCGCGAATAGTGGAGATACTTCTGTTCTTCTGTTCTTCTGTTGCACCATGGCTTGATTCGCGAAGAGGACGGGAGGAGAAGGAGAGGAAGACGGGCGACGGGCCGGCACCGACAAAGGGTAAAAGTAAGATCCTGTCATCAACAGGCCTACAGCGGTGTTTGGCGTGATCGGAAAGGCGATCGGTAAAGGCGATCGGTGGTTGAGGTACTGGTGGCTGCTACGGAAGCCTCGGGTTACAAAAGGCCAGTGCGTGTGTGGCGGCTGGCGCCTGTTGTGCGCCCCTTTCCTGGAACCGAGTTTTTCTTTCTTTCCCTTCTCTCTCTCTCTTACTGTGCAAGCTCACATTCTTATTTGTATTTCTGTTCCGTCTTACTGTCAGTTTGCACTTACGCATCTAATGTCCATGGGCCAATTTCTCTGCCAAATCTATCATTTGCTGGGCAAGTTGCCAGCCTGAGAAGAAAAGATTATTTTTGCAGGGGCTTCTTTGTGCCTTTCGCCATTGTGCAACAAACAACAAATCAAGATCACCGGCCCGGACCTTGCCTGCAGCAAGATGCGTGCCTTTTGTGTTTCGTCTTGACGAGGGAAAAAAAAGGCCCTGGCTTGCGTGGCCTGGCCGTGTTTTGGTTGGTCGGGTCATCCGATGCCTCGTCACGCTGCAGCTTCGTTCCAGACTCATTCGAGGGATCTATTGGCGCTCCTTCTTTGCACTTGTTTCGATCTTTATCTCATCGGTTTTGCATTGCACTTTTTTTTGTCCTTTTTTTGTCTTGTCTTGTCTTCTAAAAAACAGGAAGGAGCGCAGAATTCCCGGCAAGATAAAGATGGAAGGAGCAAATGGTATTGCGGACTCGAGCCTAGCCCTATGGACCGACACCCCAAAAGACGACTAGACCCCGCCATTTCGTCAAATCCCGCGCGTCATTTGCAGTGGATTCAAAACCAAGTGCCGTCCCGTCCCTGACTTTGTTCCCACCCATTGTGTCACTGAACCTTAACATCTCTTATCACCCAGCTCAAACTGGCCATGAAATTAGATTTCTTATTTTGTGACTCCGGCGTCTTTACTAGGCGGCGCGAAGAATATAAAAGCCCAACCGAATGTCATAAAACCGCAACCGTTGGCTTTTTCCAGGATAGGAAGCAATATTTACAAAATGTTAATTGTTTAATTATTTTTTGTATATGTGTGTGTGTATGTGTGTATATATACGTTTTCGAAGAAGGAACCCAATCCTTTTCTTTCTTCGTATCCATATCCATTATACCCTCGTCCTCCCCCTATCGTAACCAAGTAAAACAGTAACAAAAAAAGAAATCGTCGGGATGCCGAAAACCCATAATCGCGTCACAAACAAAACGGGTGGTTTGATGCCCCCAATTTTCACTTCCGGCCGACCAGAAAAAGAAAAGGAAAAAGAAAAAAGAAACGAGGACGCTCGGCCACTCACAGTTTTCCCATTTATACATACATATACAAACACAGATAGAAGTAAGTAATAGAGACAACACGCACACGTCCTGGCTTCTTGCCAGGGACGGTGGAGGAGGGGCAAGAATCGAGCGAAAAGAAAGGTAATACGCTCAGAAGCAGACATGCACAGGTGAGAAGGAAGAAAAGAAAATGGGTATGAACAGAAGACGACAAAAAAAAAGGTTGAAAGATGAGGCTGTGGGTTCGTCCAGTATTTATGTTTCTGAAAACGAACATGATGTAAGGAGGGTGTGTGTGTGTGCTGGCCATGCCATCGTGTGATGTGCCAGCCAGTGAAAACTTTACTGAACGGCTATAGGTGTGAAAAGTGAGAGAGACCCCTGAAAGGTGTCCGTGTCCGCACAAATCTCTTCATATCCGGTTCATGCCGAGCGGGTGACGGTTCTCGATTTCGTAGTCGTTGCCGCCCTGGCCCTGGCTCTCGCCCCGGCTGCTGAAGCGGCTGTGGCTTCGGATGGGCTCCGAGCGGCCACCTGCCCGTGGCGAGGTTGGTGGTGATGTTGCCCGCGCGTATGTCGTCGTGGCATCCCACCGGCCCGTGCTACCGCTGGCAGGGCTGCCAAAGCTGCCGGGTCCACTGGGCCCGTTCATCGAGTTGGCTGTGGGTGGCCGGGGTTGGAAAAGGACCGCGCGGGCGGTTGTAGCGGGCCGTTTGGCCAAAGTAGTCGGGCGTGCGGCGGCCGCTTGGGACCGAAGAATTGCCGACGCCGCCTGCTGTCGCATTACTGCTATGGCTGCCGTAACGACCGTGGCTGATGCTGGTGCCGGCGAAACCGACGCCCATCGTGTCGCCGTTGCTGTCGCGGTTGTTGTTCAGGCCGAGGCTGGCGGCAGCATTCATGTCCATCAGAGCTGGCGGCGGCGAGGCGATGCGCGGCGATTCATGGATCGACCCGGGAGACATGGATGGCGCGCCCGTCAGGTTTCTGCTGCCCATCGAAGGGGACATGGCAGCTCGGGATGCGACTCCTGTTGGTGAGGAAAAGCTGGTTACTATGTCGTTGTCCTTCTTGGCAGCAGCCATGGCTTCATCTAGACCGCCATGGCCACCGGCCCCCAATACTGAGGAGGAGGCATCCCGCGAGAGCATCTCGTACGAACGTGTATCTTTTTTGAGATCGTCCATCCGTGCGTCGACGGAGACGAACTCGCGCTTGTTTTTTGGACGACATCAACAGATCCATCCATCCGTGGATGATGGACCAGCGGCCGAGGAGGAAGACCAGCCAAATGCCGTTCATCTAGAGGGAAGGTTAATAATTCGATCTAGTCATTTGGGGGGAGAGAGGGACGGAGAGAGAGAGAACGCAACATACAGCAAGAAGGACGAGAACAGCGCCAACGGTGGCTTCGTTGACGGTAAACGGTGCGGCGTCGTTGAGACACTGGTTCTTGTCACCCTCGTGCGTGGCAAGGCAAATCAGCCAGGTGGTCGCCTTGGCCGGGTTGGCGCTGATCGCAGCGACGGTGTTGTCCTGGAAGACAAAGACAATGCTGAAGAAGATGACGTCGGTCACGATGATAAGCACAATGGCGATACCGCGCCACTGCAGCTGGATGACACGGCGCACGCGGCGGTATGCCTGGCGGGGCGTCATGGTGCGAATGCTGTTGCTGTATGACGGCAGGCCCGAGTTCTCCGTGGACGCCGCATTGTCGTTGAGCGAGGCCAGGTAGACCTTGATGCAGTAACCGAACGTGACGAGCTGGATGACAATGGTCAGGCCGGCAAAGACGAGCAGCGGAATCCACAGGTCAGCCAAGCTGTTACTGTGATTTATGTGGCAGGTCGTGCCGAAGCGGAACGAGACGCCGCTGAAGACAATCGCCAGCACGGTGCCGAGAATGGGGATGCCCCAGCCGGTCGCGTGCGACACCCACATGAAGCTGCGACCGACCACAACCTGCCAGCAAATCTGCAGATGCAGCGAGAGCGAGCGCAAAAACACCCACATCACGGCAACCCAGCCACCCAGAATCAGCATGGTGCCGGACGCGGCGCACACGCTGCTGGACTGCATGCCATTGGGCGTGGATGGCGTCGGCGCACTGCTCCGGGGCCGCAGCCAGAGGGATAATGAACCCGAGGTTCATCAACGTGACGCCAATAGTCAAACAAATACTGAGATAGTGGCGGGACGTCTTGTCAACAGGCAGGAAGAGCCAGGACAGCAGCAGGAAAACGCAGCAGAAGGTACTGGCGACGGCGACCCAGTCAGTTGCGACGCCGAGCGTGTGGAAGCTGTCCGGATAGACCCATTTCCGTCAGCGGACACGGCAGGCAGCATGTTGGCGCCGGTGAGGTTTGAGCATAGCCGGCCGTCGATGACTGGCAGGAGGGGGGCAATGGTGTTAGCAACGTTTGTTGGCCAGGTGCAGTCTGACTACCTTTTACGTGCGCCACGCCACGCCAATTGCACGTTTCGATTCTATTATTTTCATTCTACTTACAGCCTTTAGAGTTTGTTTGTAGTCGCTCGCCGGCAGAGAAACGGCGCAATGCAAGACATGGCGGGCGCGGTTGGGCTTGCGGCGAGGCTCTGGATGGTAGCGGCTTGTTTACTCGCGTCGTATGCAGTTGTATATATTGTTTCCGAGAGATTCAGGACGAGAGGGGATGTGGCCCGGTCCTCCCAAGAGGTTCTCTTTAAGCGCCCTGCCGTTTTTGAGAAGGCGCCACTGCCTGTCGTGCGATCGTATCTCACGTTGCGCTCGTGCAAGTGAGCAGGATACAAAAAAAATCAAAGATGTTTGTACGACCCCAAGTTCGTTGGAGAAGTCGTGATCCGTAATAGGCGCAGGCGCAGTCCGAAGGATTTCTGTTCCAGCTGACCGGCGGTGTCTCCGTCCACGGAAAATCCAGAGATTGACCACGGGCAGGCAAAGGCGTGTCGTCGAGAACGAAAACACCCGTCAGGTAAGAGAAAGTGGCAGGAGTGGTGTACAGAGTCCGGTGCCAGAGTGATTGCGTCCGCAGTGCGTCGTGGCCCGAAGCTGTCATCCGAGTGCGTTGAACGGGACGAGAGCGAGTAAACGACCGGAAACAGAGACAAAAGTGGTCGCACAGATTAGTAGTCGTCCAAAAAGCGGCGGTGGTGGTTATACTATCAGGCCGTCGATGCCGCCGATGCCATTGTGCACTTCTCTCTCTTTCTTATAGTTGGGTGGTGGCGACAGTGATTTTTTCCTTTTTGGTGGCTCTTTTTTTGTGGCTGCAGATGCGATGTAAGGGATCGAGTTTTTGCGAAAGAGGAAATGCAGGATCTGGAGAGAAGAAAGAAAACACGAGCAAGGAGGTCATGGAAAGAGAAAGTGGCAGGAGTGGTGTACAAGAGGATATTGGAAAACAGAAATGTAGAAAGACAAGAAAAGAAAGATAGCATTCAAGACACAGGAAGACAGGAATAGAAAACGTGAGTCCAAGCGGATGGATAGAGATGTGGTGGCGGGCCAGAATCATATATGTGTATGCTTCGCGAAAGGGAACAATGGGAAAAGCGTCTGTGTGTCAATGCGACACGCCCTGCCAGGGCCCAGCAAGAAGGGTGCATAGAAGAGGAGAAAAAAGAAGAGGAATTAAAAGAGATCGCCTCATCTTTTTTCTCACCCCCCCCCCCCCCCCGCCTCTTTCTCCTGCTGCCCCCCTCCCCTTCTCCCCCTGTTCGGTTCACTTTCCCCGTCCCAAATCACACGCTGAGTGGCTCCTCGCCTTTTCTGCTTCTCGTCTGCAGTGCAAGATGCCGTTCATCCCTGCGCGAGACCAGTCTATCCGTGACTGAGACGTTGTTCTCTCAAGGGAGAAAGGGTAGACGGTTAGTGAATCGATAGTCCTGTTCGCAAAGCATCTGGAACAACACACGTCGTCTAAGTCGGCATTGTTGTCCTGCCTTGCTCAAGGTGCCGTCAGGAAGCTTTGTACCAACCCCATCTCTGTCTGTGTGTCTGTCTGTCTGTCTGCTCGCCTGCCCGCTTCTGTTGTCTTTCGGATCTTCCGTCCAGGAACTGGGCTCAGGAGCAAGAAGGGTGGATTGGTGATGGGACCCTGGTGGCACTGCCAAGCCGGTCGAAGCCAGAGCCAGAGAGCGATACTGTTGAAAAAAAACCCACTCTCGAGTACATGTATGTCCGTATCTTACCCACCGGCCAGCCCCTGGGAGACTTGGCCAGGCCCATCAGAGATGGGGATTTTGACGAATAGCACTGGCGATCGTTAGCGTAGGAAACAACCCTTCTATGGCCTGTCTTGTGCCTCTTGGTAGCTTCTTGTTGCTTCGTGCTGGCGAGAAAGGGCAGTAACGAAAGATGTATGGTGACGAGAGGGGGCTGTGACAAAAAGCCAATTCCGTCAATTTTTCTTTGCCGTGGCCGTTGGGGGCGTTTGGTGTGCGAAGTACGAGTAAGATACAAAAGATGCGCGCGCGTTGCCGAAGGTGCGGCGCAAGTTGTGGGTGTCACACAAAAGATCGTCCGCCTGAGTGGCTGGTCGTTTTTTGTCGTTTATTTTGGTGAGGAGATTCCACAGCTGTTTGTTGCATTGAAAAAGAACAGGGCTTTGCAGACGTTCAGAGCAGCTACGAGAAAAGGGGGCGTGACCGCGAGCCCGCAGAGAGGCAAATGGCAGAAGAGGCAAGAGGTTACGGAAGTACATGTACATGTTAAAGAGTCGCTCCTTCTGTTGACAATGAATGATAACGCTGGTACGGCAGCCACAGCGAGCCCGCACAGATTACCGACAAAACTGTAGTGTGACAGGCCCCTTGTCAGGAAGGTACACGGCCTGGGTACCTTGGCGTGCTGATTGGGGCACAAAGGATACAAAGGATACAAGCCAGGCAAGGTACCGTCGACCAGTCACAAGAGGCAGGAGAGGGTGAGGAGAAGGAAGGAGCGAGGCAAAGAAGAGAGGCGGCGAGAAGAGCAAGGGTATGAGGAAGGGAAGGTGGGAGTGGGCCAGACCTACTCTTTAAGTGGGCCTGGAGGGGAAAAGAAGCCAAAGAGGAAAAGGAAAGAGGGAGGAAAGAGGAACGAGCGAGAGACACAACTTGAACATGGCTCCATGGTTAACAGTGTCAAGATGCACTGCGAGACTGCTTCTTGAGCCAACCCCTCGAGCCCCTCCCGTTGTTAGTACTTCGCCTCTTGCGCCGGGGAACTGATCTGTATCGCCCCTTCCCCCTTGCATCTAGTCTCCGGCTCGCTCCACCACGCGGTCGGTTTTGGTACGTCTGTCTCTTGCCGTTTTTGTACATAGTCTCAAAGGTGCTTGAGGCAGTTTTATGCATTTTTCGACTTGGCCGGTATTTTTAGGTGGACGAGCTGACGAGATGTGCACACGGTAGTTGGGTTAAGTGGAAGTTTGGCGCTTGTGATTTAGCTATCCTCTATCGTAATGCGAGTCGTCTGCCTCACGGCCAGCCGCGGTACATGTGCAGAGTAGAGACGCGAGAGTCGACTGTTTACTCAAAAAGACTGTCAAAAGACTGTTGAAACTCTGTAAAAAAAACACTGGAGAGCCAGCATGCAATGCCGGCAGGAGGATCCCGCCGATGTGCAGAAAACCTCGGTCAGACCCAGCGATCTGCACTGGACGGAGACACTGTCGCAGTCGCAAAAGCACTGTCGCGGCTGCGGGTCGTTGGTTTCTGGCGCAGTTTTTTTACCCGTTCTGGTGTGTTTTGTGCCGTTCTGGCGCAGTTTCTAGCAGGTCCTTTTTTATTTAAAAAAAAAAAAAGGAAAAAAGAGTGTTCGTCCTTTTCTTCTCCAGTGCCGGGCACTATTATCCTGGCCCCTATTTTCTAGCGCTATCTCGCGTCCGTTGTCCCGCCGTTCACCAGTCAGTGCGTGTAAAACCGTCTGACAGGCCCTAAAAGACTGGGTCTTTCGGGTCCTCTCCCCCTGGATCGCCCCCCAGAAGAATCCTTTCGTCGTTCGCTAAAAAGCCTTAAACACCACTAAACCTACTGAGATGCCTCCCTGGATCAACCTTTGTCTCCCAGCCGCTCACTAATGTCTCAGATTGTCTACTATTCATTCCATCAAAGCTCGTTTTCCCCAGGCAAAACCAGCCCTCAAAGATCTCTGGAACCTGGAGAACTGTCGCCCGTGCAAAACAATATGCAGGGAGACGACGGCATTTGAGACAGAACGACGGGTGAATGCACGATAAACGAGAAAACGACGTTGCCAGCTGAGAAAAAGAAAATCTTGCACAAAAATGATACGAGGGATAAAAAAGAAAAGGAAAAAAAGAATGACAACACATACTCAAACCCATCATCCCGACACTTTGCGGCATGCACTCCACTGTCATTCCTGGGCATTGGAAAATGGGTTGTAATGGTTTTCGCCGTGCACATCTTTTTTCTTCTTTTCTTCTTCTTTTTTTTCTTCCTTTTTTTCTTCTTCTTCTTGTTACCAGTCACCCACACTGAAAGAGGGTTTTTATACGTGTGCTTCTTGTGCTTGGTCATGCCTGTGCTCGCCTTTATCCCGATGCCGACGAAGCGGTGAGGGTGTGAAGATGCTCCTGTTTTGTCCGTGGAAAAGAAATGAAGAAAAGAAACAACACTGTAGAAAGGGATATGGTAAAACAAGGGAGGCCTTAACAGGCACACCAAACGGCTGCTTCACTTGGATAAGAATATGAAGAAGAACCGATACCATTTCCAAGTGGCGTGTCCAACGCAGGGACTTTGAGAGGCTAGTGGAGATTGCTTTCTGCCTTTCATGTGCTTGTAATAACTGTGAGGCTTTGATTTCGACTTCGTATCTGGCCTTCTCCAGCCGTGTCTTGTGTGTATCTTACATGTACTGTCGCCTATCACAAGCAAAAGGACTCCTCACGGCAACCGGCCCTGCTTCTCCGCCTCTTCGGTCTCTTCGTCCCCTCTTTTCCCCAGAATCTTGGTCACTCACTGCATACGTTTATTGAGTTTAGTCCGCTTTCGTATTCGTCGCTTCCCTGTTTTTCTATTGTTTTCTTATCTTCTTTGTCTTCCCCAGACTTCAATCGCGGAGAAATCACAAGCTTGCGAGCATACAAGCACATGTGCTGCGTACTTAGTATGTACCTTTGTCATGAAGATGGTTATTTCAACCACTCCCGCTACCTAGTTCTTTTCTTTACAAATACGAAGTAAAGAAAATCACCACACAGGCTCGAGCACAGACTTGCTCTCTTTCCCTTGTGGCGGGTGCCCACAGACATTGAAAGCGTTGCACTGCAGGCAGGTCCTGGCATGGAATAATTAAGACGACATGAAATGCAGAGAGACAAGAGAGAAGGGGAGAAGAGCTGAAGAAGAGTGCCTGCTACCTTTGTCGTCATCGACATTGGCGCATGAACCGTTTCCACCACACACTCTCTTTACGTCGTTCACCAAACTTTGAACCCTGGCAGACTCTTCGGCGTGTTTTTTGTTATTTTTTTTTCTCGTCAAGCGCCTTATGCCTCATTTTATCTCCCTCTCCCCCCGTCTCTGCCCTGTCCTCTCTTGACCACGCGGAATCAGCGCGCTTGTGCACGCGTTTCCTTTTTTTTCTCTCGTCGTCCGTCCATAGCAAGGTTGATCCTTGTCGAAGTCAGGGCCTGGCCGTTTCTTGGCAACGCCCATTGTCACTCTTGTCTTCCTGGTCCACGCGTAGAGTGATTTCTTTCGAGCGTCTTTCGAGCGTCTTTTTCGCTCGTATTCTGTTGCTGTTTTGTCCCTTTGCTCACGGTTCAAATAAAAGTGGCCGATACGGGTAAAACGTCAGAAAATTGCCGTCCTCCCACAACCGTGATCCCATTGCACAAAAAAAAAATGAGCACTTGAGTAGGATAAATTTCCCGTCTCTTTTCACCTTGCACTGGCGAATGTGAATGGCCGAGTTGCTGGCGCCCATGTGCCCAGCCTGCACGTTGTAACGAACCGTCAAGCCATTCAGACAACACCATTGCACCTTTTTTTTTCTTACTTTTACCTTTTCTTTTTTTGCTGGCCACGCCGCCCAATGACATGAGGCTGGGTCATTGTACAAAGGCTTTTCCCCCTTCAAACCGCCGTCTTGTCGCAAAACCCTCCCGAGAGCCCAATTCAAGCCTCCTATTGGCTTATCTGGAGAGTCAAATGAGCGTGAGAGAACGCGTTACAGTGAGGGAAAAAGTGTGCTGAGAGGCACAGAGACGAGACAACTCAAAAACAGTCCCCTGATTGGCAAACACTCCGTCCATGGCTATGGCGGCTGGGACACGCGGGACATTTCTCAAAAAATCATCTTGATAGCGTCTTTCGAGACTTTTATTTCGCAGAAAGCCTCCATGCTCCCTCCAAAACTCGTTTGCTCTTGGACACACACCCCCGTCAACGTCGTACCTGTGAGAATTTAGTGCAAGGTACGACGTAAGATACATTCCTCGTATTGCTGCTAAAATTCAAACTTATTCTCTCGTGGTTTGCACTTGAACGGCCCACGAAACGGGCCACTGCAACTTTGACGAGGTATTCCGTATGGCTCTTGAGAGAATCATTTGTGACCTTCCCCGTCTGAAAAGGGGGGCTGCATTGTAAGAGAATGCAGGGCAATTATATAAAAGAGTTGCCGGGAGAGGGGCAATACTCTCTCGAGCGTGTGCTTTTACAATTGCAACTTGAGAGAGATCGTATTGCAGACTTCCCTCTGATGCGATACCACGAATGCCCGTTTCATCTCGCTGGGCCCTTTCCATCCAAAAACCCACACTGATCCAAGATCGGCTTCCGGTAGATGACGAGCCCACCGTTGGAGGACAGAACGGGAAAAGGAAAGGAGGTAGGATGAGGCATCTGTGAGAAATCAATCGATCGGCAATGCAATGTCCAGGAGAGTCGACTACCGTCAAAAGTGCCACGCGAGAGCTGTCGACAAAATGAAAGTCGGAAACCCTCTTTCTGTATGCGGCACGCAGAACACTCAGAACATGCAGAACACACAAAGAACACAAGTTGAGCTTTCTCCAGGGCGCCTTGGCGTAATACAGGTTTAATTTCGCGTAGACGTTGTTCTAGAAAACGCCGTCGAAGCCATATCATTGTCATTGCGTGTACATGTACTCTGTATGTGTTATGAAATCTACTTTTTACATTGACAAACAGATGTTGACTTGGCATGTTGTACTTCACTTGGTCACTCGATTCTGCCGATTTCATCTATTTTCAGGGCGGCCCCTATTCCGGGACAATGCGACACCGAGGTCAGGTGTGTGTTGCAATCAAGAGAAGGAACAGAAGAAACGGAATGTTAAAGACGTCAAAGTCTGTGCCTCAATGATGAGGAATCAGTCTGCCAGGAAGACAGGCAACGACGCTGCCGGTGGCCGGGAATTGTCTGCACTGTTCGTGTCGACGACGATCATGGTGCCCTTTCGAGCCATTTTCTTTTCTCACCGTTGCACTGACATTGTCAGGGTGTCCTTCTTGTCTTTTGCTGTTCATTTCTTTTTCTTTCTTTTTTTCGTTTCTTTTTTCTTTTTCGTCCGCTACGACCTCGCCCTGCAGTGTGGCCAACGTATCCGCAGTTCCGCAGTTCCGCGGCAGGGCCGTTGTATAAAAAAGGTGCTCGGCGAGCATATGGGTGTCGTGATATAAAACGCATGTCAACGGGGCAAAGAGGCAAAAATCAGAAAAAGAAAGCAGGACGCACAGCACCCACAGGACTCGCACAAAAAGCGAGACAAAACGAAACAGCACGGAACCCGTTCAACGCTGCTTCCGGACTCCGTACTGCAACGTTCGTATAAGATACTCGGAGAACGAAAAGCCAGTGGCCCGGGCCACGCACCAAGAAATACTGGCTCTCATGCTGCCAACAGCTGTCTGAAAACTCCGTTGATGGCGGAAAGAGCGTTTCGCCAACCGCGCCACAAGGAGGAACAGAAGCCCACTAATACCGCCCGCACTTGCCACGGTGCCTAGAGGCCCACTAACGTCTGCTAAAGGCGGTTTTGCTGGCCTGTGCTCTTGTGGTGCGTTTCAGCACGGCCGGTGCTAGTCTTTGTGTGTTTCTTTGTCTGTTGAGGTTGAAAGAGTCGTGCACAGACAGAGCAAGTAGGAAAAGAACGTCGCTTCTGAGCATTCTTGGTCCACATCGTGTACATGTATCGTACATGTATCTCTCAGACCCCACGATGAGTTCTCCCGAGTCCTTCATGGCCCATTAATTCATTAAAATAAGCAAAAGTCAAAATATGCCTCTGTATTTTCTACATTTTAATGGCTCGAGCACGCTGTTCTGCAGGATTGCGGCTAGGGAAACAACGTGGGCATGCCGTGGCCCCCTTCTCGTCGATTCTCGGTTGTCAATGAGGACCGCAAAGAGGGCGCGATGGATGATGATAGCCTTGCGGACCTCTTCTTGGCTCCCTGACCTTGCCACCTCACTGGAGACGACATCTCGTACATGGAGATGAACGTATCATGAGTTTCCTTGCAAGTCTACATCCGCATCTTAGTGGTTGTGTTCTTGTTACAGAATACCGTTGCCGTACATGTACATGTACGAGTACACTCCGTACTACGTGTAAGATGCATTGTAAGACACATGGTGTCAAGGTGTCGTCGTTGGATTGGTCGAACGTCCCTTGGAACTGCAACGACAAAAAAAAGGCTCGCCAATAGACCCATAGTAACGTGATTGCCCAGACACAGAGGCGTGGGAAGTGACGTTCATCGGCCGATTTAAACGGTGCCCTTGCCCATACTCGCTCTGCCAAGGTGGTCTCGTCCTCATCCCCTTGTCCCTCAACTGTCTTCTAGGGTGTAAAGGAAATTCCGGCGACTTGAGAAAAGATAATCGCATTGTCCCAAAGTAAGAGAGACTGCGCACAAAATTCTTTCCATACGGTATTACAAGGTTTCTTCTGCAAGGGGAAGGGGGGGCTCAGAAAGCAGAGAGGAGAGCACACATCGGCAGAGCGGAGCAGGCTAACGCTGTTTAGTTTCCATCTCCGAGCGGGTTCTCCCAAGATGGAGAGCTCATCCAAGAACAGTAAAGGGTGGGGACATTTCTCTGGGATTCATGCTTTGAAGATGAAGTCGTCTTGGTTGACGCCAAACCCAACCCCTGGAGCCTGGGCTGGAGCCTGGGCGATGAGGAATCGGACCGTCAAAGGCACAGGGGACAGGGGGGCCTGGTGGTCTTTTGGGGGCCGGCCGAGGAGAGGGGGTGAGGAAATGCGGCACAGCGCAGAACTGACTTACTCGTACGGAGTTTTCATTGACATCCTGGGACAAGAGAAAAAGAGGGTCCTCTGTCTGTAAGCGATGCATCTACTGAGTAACGTGGGGTTGGCCATGGGAGTGAAAATATCTCTGTGGAGATGTCGCGACCCATCATTCTTGGATATCCTCGATTTCCTTGAAAGGCGTCAAGACGATGATTTCAGTGCCGTGGCAGGGGAGAACGAGCGAAGGATGAAGGATGGCAATCACTCTCTCGTCCAAACCTCGTGGCCTGCTGCCATCACGTCAAGGACCACACGTTCGTCCAAGCGAGCCCTCCGCCAAGGACAGAAGATATCTTACGTACATGTATGTATACGTCAACGAGGCATTGAGTGTTATGCGATCAGGGTCGCCAAGGCAGTGCCACGCCATGTGTGGCGGAGAGAGAGAGAGAGAGAGAGCGCTTGCGTGGAAACCCCATCTACACAAAACACGTTTGGTAAGATAGTATCGGTGGGCGCAGCCCCCAATGCGATGATACGGCTGCTACCCGGGTTGTTTCATTCTTCAGCGGGAATGATCAGACAAAACAACAGATGTACATGTACTCCAAAGTGATGGCTCTTCCCTATGTGCCGTGTAGAGTTAGAAACTCGGTGACCAGAATACTCAGCAGAAACAAACGGGCCAAACCGGGTCTCAACTTGCTTGGAGACGGGATGAGAACCAGAACAGAGAAACGGGCCATTTGTTTTCTTTCCGCAGATAACGACGTCTGCAATATACGAGTAGTATCTTGCCGTTGACCAGTTCCCTGGTACAAGTACCACGCCCCGAAACCAACGCAGCCACGCTGGCCACGTCTTCGTTTACGTGACGGTTCAGAGTCCCGTCCCGACCAGTCTTCATCGGCGGGAGGGCACTGACAATGTGCATGTACAAAGTACATAATACCTCGTACACCAAAGGCAAACCCTGATTGCGGATACTGAGCAGTCCATAGTGCAGTCGGTTAAGGGAGGGACGGGGAGGATGCTACCGCGGCGGAAGTGCATGTACATGTAGTATTCCTGTCAGGCCAGACTTTAGGGTATTTGTTTGGTGTCTCCAATGGTCAACTTGGTTCGTCCTGATGGGACCAAAAAGCCAAATTCAACGTCCAAATATAAGATAGGGAGTTGCACGTATATGTACGGAGTGCATGTACCTATATATCCTGAGAAAACAGGCAGAAACAACGGCGATCGCTATGTTGGGGACAACATGATATTATATCGATCCCGGATAGGAAGGTGAGTCGTTTGACGTCTGCCTGTCTGTTTGTAATGCTTTGTAAATAAAACGGAGTTGCTGGCGAACGTCAAGTGCGAGCCACCAACAGCACGTTGAACATCATGTACTAGTTGTACGAAGTATCTCACTCTTGCTCTGGGTGCTGGAAAATCCGGGGCGATGCCATATACATCTTTGCATGTCTAACCACTTGCTTGTCTTGATGCATCATTTTAGGGATCACTTGATGCACAGAAGAACCGACATGATGTAATTACACGTGTTGGGCAAAGCGTAGGAGGACTTTATGCAGGACTTTACAGGAAACTATTCTATAGAATCAGATACATAACGGCATATTCCTAGCACGTGTCTGAGAGGTACAAGGGAGTATGCGAAAGCAAAGAGATATAGCAGAAAAGAAGGCAAAACAAAAACAGAAAACAAATCCAAAAAAGGAAAGAAAAGGAAAGAAAAGGAAAGAAAAGGAAAGAAAAGGAAAGAAAAGGAAAGAAAAGGAAAGAAAAGGAAAGAAAAGGAAAGAAAAAGAAAAGAAACTCAGACAACAAACGGATATGAATCCGATCCATTTTAGGCCGGCAAAGAGCACAGCGGGAGTGACGTGCGCGCAAGACGACCGGGGCACCGGGGCTCGGCCCTTATTTCCCTCTCTGTTTTTTTTTTGCTCATCGACTGCCAAGAGCTGTGCTCCGGCGCCGTTGCGAGGCGAAGAAGAAGGCGAAGAAGAAAGAAAGAGGAAACGTGCAAGACGGTCACATCGGCACTTTTGTGCGTCGTGGGGCCGTTGTGGGCTTGTGGGATTCTGTCGCGCGTCGCAATTCCCAGTTTGATTGACAGTCGACGATGATAATGACTCGAAAACGGCGAGCTAATTCGTACGTTGTAGAGCTAGACAGGCATCAGGGGACGATGGTCAGAGAGACAGAGAGAGACAGAGAGAGAGAATGATACAGACGATGAAAGATAATACGAAAAACGGGGGCGATGAAATAGGAAAGAAACAATGAGCAAAAAAGGAAGGAACGAGTGTCGCTCCGTGGTACCCTGTCTCGCTTGCCATGCCACCCCGACGAGCGACTCGGAGGCACAAAGAAGAGAAAGGGGAAAGAGGAAAGAGCCATCGAGGACCCTCTTTCCCCTTGAAGATCGCATCGTCCAGGTCCCACGGTCCACTTTTGCTTCCTGGCTCTTTCCGTTTTGTGCTTTTCTTTCTCTCCAACCTCGTTCTTTCTCTTTTGGGGGCACTCTTGCGCTTCGAGTGGAGCCCAAGCCTGGAGCCTCACCAGACTAAAGAAACGAAGATCGGCAACGGCGACGATTTCGGTTGACACAACCCGGTGCAGGTTTGGAAGCAAGTCTGACCCGATCCTGACGCCTCACCCTTGCCTCCTTATCAGCGCTGACGGCGGAAAAAAAAAGAAGAAAAAAGAAGAAAAAAGAAGAAAAGAAGGAAAAAAGGAGAGAAAAGGAGAGAAAAGGGGTGAGAGATGGGGATGGACGAAGCTTGAGATGGGTGATCGAGGGACGAATGCGCAGTGGGCAGCACCGAGTACTCTTTGCTGTTGGCTATTCCATATCGCATCGTCATACGCCTCCAGCGCCCAGACAAACGATCGGACAGGCGTCGCTGTCCACGGAGGCAGTGGCCTCGGGCCTCGTGGCAGCCGCAATCCGACAAGGGCCATCATATCTGCTCGCAATGCTCATCTTCCATCCCGGCGTCGAGTTCGGACGAGTGTCTCAGTGTCAACAAGCCACAGAAGAGGAGGAGCGTGGGAGAGGGCAGCGAGGCCAGTGCCACTTTCTTGTCCGTCCGGCCTGCCCCAAGGTGGCTTCAAACGCGCTCGCATCGTGGGCCGTGTTCTGCCCTTTCGTGGACAGTGCTTTGTGAGGATAAAGGGGAAAGGGTAGAAGAAAGAGAGGGAAGTCTTGATCGAGAACGATGTCAGGGCAGGACAGGATGAGCCATGTCGGCATGCTTGTTGTGCTGGTCATCCATGCTGCCGAACGTTGTGAGCGTTGTTCAATGGCATCGGATCGGCCTCTGCCGTCCATCACCATGGCAATCCCGGCTTCGTGCGACACACCCCTTCGCTGGCGACAACGGAAAAGATACGAGGCCGGCAGCCGGGCAGGCGAAAGGGTGGCGTGATGAGACGTGACAAGAGTCGACCAATACGGACAGTCGGGGAAGGCCTCGAGGGTGCAGTCACATGCATGCAGGCATGCGACATATGCAACGCACGCCTGCAGATGCAACGCGAAAAGGCAATGAGACACGGACAAAAGAAAGAAGAGGGAAGGGAGACGACAGGTGAAGAGATTTCGACCAACCACGATCCTTGCCGATATTCGGAAAGACCGCGGAGAGAGAGAGAAAGTGCCGTGACGGGCACTAAAGGGCGTGAGCGAGAGTCTGGCCGCCAGAACGCTCAAGTCCTTTTTATCCGCACAGTCGGGCGAAGCATGCACATTCATCACAGGCCTCCGCCTGTATGCAGGTCTCCGGCCAACAGCAGTAACACCAAAGACAGGTGCGAAAATGGACAACGGCGGCGCCGATGGAAGAGCTCCTTTTTCTTCTGGCCAGCACTGGCGGTGTAAAAAGCAGATGCCTTCAGCCGTCCCAACGCCATGGTTCTGCCCAATGTGATTTGTTATAGCCAACGGGCTGTCCAACCAATACGAGGGCAAAGAAAATGCACGGTACTGTTGCATCCTGTGCATGCTGTCCGTGCATCATGCACCATGCACCATGTAGATTGCATAGCTATATCAACTGTCTCGTAATGCATTGTGTATGCACCTTTTCCATTGGGAGAGAAAAAGAAGAAAAATCGCCGTCTCAATATGAAATAGCAGAGTATATATGTGTTCTGACAGGTCGTGCGTTCGCCAGCTGCTTGGTTGGCCTTGAATTCCCAAACAAACAAACTGCCTGCATATAACTAACTCTGGTCTGTAACACTTTCTCTTAACTACGCCTTTTTTTAATGCACCCTTCGTGCGACCGGTAAAGAAATGAAAAAGAAAAAAGAATCCCCCAAAAAACCCTGATGCTGCTCACGTCTCCCCATGCTTTGCTTTTGTCTAGCTCACACGGGCCCGTTCCTCTGTGGCGTGTTCTGGAGGTGTAGAGAGGCTGTAGCAGTGGCTGCTCCTGCCTGTGTGAGGAACAAAATAGCTTGTAGAGCAATCAACAAGGCTTTTAGTTGGGGTACTTGCGGAGGGGAAGAAGGACTCGGGCATGGGCTCAATGTGCCAGACCCGGCGGTGCTCCTCGTCAAAGTCCAGGTCCCACTCGCCTTGGAGCTCCTGGGGCAGCTTCCAGCCGAGGTCAGAGCTGCGGAGGCGCATCCGCACGAGGTGGCGCTTCTCCACAACGGCAGCTCCGTCTTGGAAGCTCTCGCGGCGATGAAGCACAGCGAGATTGTTGATGAAGTGCATGTCGCCCGCCTGGGTAGCGATCTCCAGCTGAGTGGCTTGGGCAATGGCCTCAATGGCGTCCAGGGCCTCGATCTGGCGCGCAGACACAGTGGGCAGGTTCTTGGGGCGCGGGTGAATGCTGTTTCCCAGGAGCGGAGTGCGGCCAAAGTTCATCATGACTTTGTTGTCTTTGTGGAAGACAATTGGCCGGCATTGAAAGTGGGGGCTGCAAGAATGGTAACACCAACATGTTAGACAATAAGAAAAGGACATTCAGGAAACACAAAAACAATGAGTTGAGAGAGAGCGGAGCGGAGAGCGGGGATGCTCACAAAGCAAAAGGCCAGTCTGTCCGGGCAAGGAGCCGCAGCAGGTCGGGTCGGCTGGCTGCGAGGGCATTGTAGACCGTGTGGACCGACGCGAGGATGCAACGGCCGCCAGATGAAGCCGTGTTGCGCGTCATCCATGCGACGACATCGCCCGTCTCCTCTGTGTGGAAAGTCTGAAGCCAGAAAAGAAAAGGGGGCAGGTCAGTCAGGATTCAGCAATGGATGATGGGAGTGGAAATACTGACAATCGACTTGTTCGAGTGGCGATGGTGCTCAGTGCTAGTCTTTGACGTCTTGTCTGCGATGATGTGGACTGACTGTGTTAGCGGATGTGATGAGACGTTGACACAACCAAAGCAGCAAAGCAACAAACAGCAAAGCACTTGATCCAGAACACTTACCGAGCATGTTGCCATGTTGTCCTGGTGGCCGCGTTGGTCGGCAATGTGGCTCTGCACAGCGAGGTAGACGAGGGCCAGGTCCTCGACCGAGTAGTCCTCTGGCTGGACACCACGGACAAAGCAAAAGCCACGGCCGTTGTGAACCTCTGCGCTCAGCCGGTCCAGCTTGACACCGAGCCGGGGAAGGGGAAACGTGTCGCGAGATACATGCTCGCCGTCCAGTTCGAGACCTGGACGAAAGAGAGCCTAGGTTAGCAATTGTGCTTGCTTTGGTGAGGCAGAGGAGGGAAGAGGAAGAGAGGCTTACCTTTAAAGTGACCGAGGCCCTCGTTGATTTCGGCCAGGTCAGTGCTGGTCAGCTGGTAGACATAGTCCTGGGGGCTCTTGAAGTCGCTGCCGACCCAAGCGAGCTCGGTCTCAAGCTTGGCCGGGAAGCCCCTGGGGAGGGACTGGGAACCGGACTGCTGCACAGCCAGACTAGCGGAGGCAACATCAGGCACAACGACGAAGCGCTCTGCAGCAGCAACGGGACCAGGGTACGGGGAAGACATCTCAAACTGTCGTCGGTGTGATGGTTAGCCGAGGTGCTGGGCAGGCATATGAGAACAGGAACAGACCCAGAACTAGACACAAGCCAGGCTGTGAGAAAGGATTCGAACTGACCTAGATATATATGAGGTACTAGCCGAGAGAGAGAAACCGTTGTTTGTATGATTTGGGCACTATTTTTATTAAAAAAAGAAAAGAAAAGAAAAAGGGGAGCTTGGTCTGTAGACAGAAAGAAGACGGGTGTCAAAGCTAGGATGCAAGTGTCAGCTTAAAGATGCAGAACCAGAATTGCTTCCTGCACGAAAGAAAACGTGAAGATGGACAGCGTGCAGAAAAGTTGTGCAAAGAGATATAAGAGGTGTAAGAGATGTAAGAGATAGCAACACGAAGCTGATAGCAGTACCTGGAGTTGAATTGTTTGGGCAAAAGGCAAAGGTTACGAGCTTAAAGCTGAGAAAGCTGGCAAAACGTTTAAGAGGCAGAGAGAGAGAGGGGGGGGGGAGGGGGAGAGAGAGAAAATAGGGATTAAAGACAAAAGGGGAGAAGAGAAATCGTGAGCAGGGGACGAGGGAGAATACTGGCTTGATATAATCCTTTCTTTCTTCACCTTTGTTCTTTCCGTGTTAAAATCAAGCCCTGTCTCCTTCCCTATCCTAGTTGTTATTTTACGATGGAAAGTGCGCGCCGTTCTTCACACGGCCCTTGCCTTTCCTTCCCTCCTCCCTCCCTCTTCTCCTGTCTCGCGAGACCGCATGACAGAAGCTGCTTGAGAAGGCGTGGTCAACACAGCCCAACAAAAATGCAAACTGCCAGGGAGGAAAGGACTGATGGACTAGACAGCAACAAACGGCAAGAGCCGCAACGAGACGGCATCGCCGTGTGCAAAATCTAGCCCAAATGAACAAGGCGCGACGATGGATGCAGTGTAAGCCACGTACGACAGCCTGCAGACAGCAGACAAGGATCGTAGCAGCATGGCTTGGCGGCAGCCTCTCTATTTTTTCCCTAGAAACGAACAAAAGGAGTATAATCGCGACGAGCATACGCAAGGGAAGAAAATTTTGTTGAGGAAGGCCCTAAGACGGAGAAGGTGCGTCCGGCGAGACCGGGGGACGGCGGAAAGAAAAAAAGGAAAAAAGGAAAAAAGGAGGAAGGGGCAGAGGGATACAAGGAAAGAACCAACCAAAGAGGTAGGGAAATGTATCAAAAAGTAGAGCAGAGTAGAACAAGAAATAAATGAGAGGATACTATACATACGGATAGAGGCCAGGCACAAGTGTTGACAAGCAGGTACAAGTGCATGCCAAGCGTGTTGCCGTGGTCGAGATGTGTATAGACAGCGGGCACATAGGTCATAGCAAGGCCCCGGCACGCATGCACACGTTCATGTATACGTCTGTCAGCATGCGTGGTCCTACGCAGAAGAACGTCGTCGGCCGTATGCCGTACGTCGGAGGGGCCGGGGACGCTGGCGTTGTTGGGGCTTGGCTTGGGACCTTGCGGCTGACGAGGGCGGATGTAATGAAACTGGATGTCGCGGCACGAGAAGAAAGCTGTCGAGGGCGGAAGAGTGAGGAAGCAAACATGCTTCCGAGCACGCGAGACAAGCCGATGCAGCTGTAACGTCAAGGAAAGACAGTTTGGGCCGCACACATACGACAGTACAGGTGGTGCTGGCAGAGAAAAGTCTCGACGCCGTTATGCTGTTCCCAGACGGTCGTTGAGCAGGGCCCCCTGGCGCGATTTTGACAGTCCCCAGTCGTGTATGTACCAAGGCGCCGGGTGTGGCAAACGATGTGAAGAGATAGAAGAGGCGTCAGGCGTCGTAGAGCCCCGGAGAAGTGCCTCGAAAGAGTAACGTCAGCAGGTGTGACTATGCAGAGGCGCAGAGAGATGCAGACGCGCTGGATGGTGCAGCAATGCAAGGTTTCGGCCAAATACACCGGGCCGTGACCACACGAACGCAGAAGAACCTGTACCGGGGTGTTGCAAAGAGGCAGCTAGCAACGCGGGACGCCGATGCCGGTTGCTGGTTGGGAGGGGGCGTGTTTATTGTGCAGATGTCGAGATGAAATTCTCGCCTGTCACTGTTGCAAGGGCATCTGTTCGAGATGTTGCGTGACGATGCAAAGGCAGCTAAGCGTATTTGTTGATATGTGGCAATATTTATTTGCTACACGACGGCAGCAGCAGCAGCAGCAGCAGCAGCAGCGAGTGGACACAGGCTTGAGAATAATAACAGAAGGAGAAGAGAAGAAAAAGAACAGAGAGACCAGAGTCTGATCGAGGGAGGGAAGCAGTAATAGATGAAGGAAACAAACGGCTGGGCGCGTGCCCTTGCAGTCAAATAGGCCAAGGGGGCTCGCGAGAGGGAACGGAGCTAGGAGTGTGCTTGTGCCGCAGGCTGCAACCCTCGAATTGTTGGGACTCCAGCCTTGTTGCTCTGGCATAGGGTGTAGGGGCGACAATGGCATGGGGATGCGATATGGCCGTGATATCTCGGTGCAGCTGTGGGTCCTCGTTTGAGCGTCTGCAAATTTCCTCGCCGTGTGGGCAGCACAGCACGACAAGGGAAGGGGATCGGTGAAGGGCTGTGCAGGAGGAAGGGCGGGCGGCAAGAGCGGAGAGATAGACTAGAGGCGAGGAACCAGTAGAAAAGAAGGAGAAGAAAAGAAGAAAGAAAAAGAAAAAGAAAAACACGGCCAGACGCGGGAACGAAGTCGAGCTCAGCTGCAGACTCTGCAGCGTATGCAGAGATATGCAGAGATATGCAAACAGGCTGCAAGAGGCCGCAATGGCCGCAATGGCCGCAATGGCTGCAAGAGAATGCAAAGAAAAAAAACTGCAGCAGCTGCAGGAACAGTAGTCGACAATATGCGTTGGTGAGGCGTTGTTGTGCACGGCGTATACAACGTCCCGCCTTTGTGCCAAGCAGCCTGCACGTACAATGTATCTCCTACGCCGTGCTATGGCTTTATGTGCCTATTTTCGGGGATTGTTCTTGTGGTATTGCCGGTTGCCGCTGGTGGTGCTGCTGTGTCGGGACGGGAAGCGAAAATGACTCGGCGGAACAATGAGAAGGGAAAAGCAAGACAACGAGAAAAAAAGAAAAAAGAAAAAGAAAAATAGAGAAGGATTCAGAAACAAAGCGAGAGAGAGGGCAGCAAGAAAGATGGTCAAATATGACCGATCTGCTTCCCGAAATTCAGTGTAAACCGTCCGGTCTGCATGCAGTGTCGTTGAAGCAGTGCTGGCCGTGTTGCCGTGGTGCCGTGGCTGTTGTACTCTGTTCCGGTGCAGGATGCTTCACCAAGGGCTTCCAAGACGGACGCCAACTGAGACACGGGTATATATTCGTCAACGAGCTTTCTCTGTGACCACACGTTGGTGCGTGCCTCACACGGCATTCAGCTGACGCAAGACGTGAGAACAGGCCACCATCGTGTCTGCATCCAACAGACGAGGTATAATGCACGCATTATGCAGTTATGAGGAGCTTCCAGAGAGGGAAGGATGGCAGTGGGAGTGGACGCTATTTGTCAAGAGTGGCTGCCCCCATGCGGCCTCGACGGAAATCGTTCCGGAGGCTATGCAGAGGCATGGGCGAAAAGGACAAGGGTACGACGTGTTGTTGTGTAAACGCGACGAAGGGCCAGGGTGGCGTTGGATGGAAAGTATGGTTGTCCTAGGGCTGAAGCGAGACTCTGGCCAAGAGCAGTTAGAAGAGGTTGAAAATTCAAAACAGAAAGCAAGTAAATCAGGAAAAGTGGGAACAAAACGAATAAAGACGAAAAGACAGAACTAAAATACTAAAACACTAAAAAAAAAACTTCAAAAAAAAACACGTACCGCAGAAGAGAAGGGAAACGTGCAGTATGTGGGTGAACTAAAGACGTGAGTGGTGAAAACAGGTATTTTGGTGTTAACAAAACAAAAGTCATACCGGCAACAAAAACCAGGGTGAGGTTGGACAAATACCGTCTTGTCATGTAACACCAACTGGAAAGTGATCACAATACGACATCACGAGTCGACCGGTTGATCTAGTCACCATGTACTCCGTATATTGTGGAGTAAAAAGGGTCAGGCCATATCCCAGAATGATACTCCGCAAGCAGCAACAACAAATGGAAAAAAAGAGGAGGAAGAGGAAATGAGGAGAGGGGATGGGCACGGACGCTAGGTATCAAGATGCAGCGACATCGTCTGCCTGCTGCCCCGGTCTTCAGGAAAATGGAGTCGTCTGCTCGTGGTGACGTTTCCCCTCTTCCCTCTTCCGGGTGCCAAGAACCTCCTCTCGTTGGTTCCCTCACCCACGGACAATCTCGTGGACTGAGCCGCATGGCCATGTAACAACGGCTATCGTGGCACTTTGCCGGCCACATGCCCTTCAGAGCAGCCGCTCCGCAACATCGGCTGAGAATCACAATGAGCGGCGAGAGTGAGCTGCGAGAGAGCGAACGGGTATCAGAAGGAGAAAAAGGAGAAAAAGGGAAAGGGGAAAAAAAAAGAGAAATGACAGTAGAGAGGTCTGGCCAACCGGCAGGGGCAAAACACTGCTGACCTCTCTGGCCTGGCCACGCGAACCACACATATATTGTCAGCGGAGATATACCCGAGTATTGACCCGCACCAGCTGAATGGATGCCATTCTCTCTCTCTCTCTCTCTCTCTCTCTCTCTCTTCTCTGTCTTTCCCCTGTTCTCTTCTCTCGCCTCGTTTTCCGGGCGTCAGAGGTCGAAGGCGGGCTCCATTATGTAGCCGAGAACCTGCAGGCCGTCTGGTAAGATACCAGTGAAGGAGAAGCTAGTGCTGGTCTGGCGTTGGTCTGGACTGGACTGCGCGCATCGCGACGGGCCAGACCGGGCCTGGCTATCTGGAGTCGTGAAAAGGGGGAAAGAGGAGAGAAACAAGTAAGTAAGAAACAAATAGGCGAGAAGAGGAGACAACGGGATGCATGCAGCGAGCAGTGCACGCACATATTGGACAACGAGAGGAAAAGAAAAAGAAGAAGGGCACATGTCCTTTCCGCAGACGTCCATCGATAATTCCGTCGAGAGCTGTGGGTGGAGTCGAGTTGAAGCCGTGACGAAACGAAACGAAAAGTGGTTAGCGGTGACGGCGATCGAAAAACGGACGTGCCCTGCAGAATGCGGTTGCATCTCTCGTGCTGTTTTTTTCTGGTTTTTTTTCTGGTTTTTTTTCTCCCTACTTTTTTCCCCTCTGTCTTTTCGACGTTATATATCATTTCCATCCTTTTCTTTGTTTTCCTCTCTCTCAAGATATTACCTCGGGTCTTGGAAAGCGGAGCGGCTGTCGTGCACTCATCAGTGTGCTGCTGAGGCCTCTATGCAAGTACTTGTCAGGAGTATTATGTATGTACTTCCATACTCGTACTGTTTGCATGTGCGCTATCCACCCATATGTGAAATGCACTGCATATCCACCAGCAAGCGGATGCAACGCACGCTACCCTCCAATGCAGGATGGCCGTGAGGGGGCCCAGCGTTGGATGGGCACGGTGCTGGTGGGCTCTACCGACGTCTTCTCGCGTGTCTCGCAAGCTTAAATAGGTTTCCGCAGAAATGAAGAAAAAAGGGTCGAGCGAGGCGCGGCTAGCGACAAAAAAGGCAATGGGCAACGGCTGACGAAGGTCTGGGCGTGGGAGGGATTCAGGGCAGCAGAAAGAGGCAGGGCCCTATGTAAGATATGTTGGCGGACACAAAGGAGCAGGAAAAGAGGACAAGAGGAAAAGAGGATACGAGGAGATGGAGGGAGGAAAGGGGTGTGTTGTCAGATTTGGTGAACTCGTGAAAATTGTAAACTGATTTATTGGAAGGAGGTGGTGTGAGAACGGCCGGTCGCACCTTCTGCTTGCGAAGAAGAAAAAAAGAACTCTGGGTCAATAGCGTGGGCGCTACCAGCAAGTGCGACCGGGGTCCATTCGGTACCAAAGTATCCCAGTTCCGTGCCTTACCCTGTCCTCGGTACGCAGCACTTGACCACGCCTACTACAAATGTTCGTGTCTTACTCCGTAGACATTACCGTGATTATAGAGAACGGCGTCCTCCGCTCGTGTAGTTCAATAGCACTGAGTAATTGAACGTGAAAAAGACAGATACAAGTACAGGCCACAAACGGAAAGACCGAGCAACTGTGAAAAAAAACCAAGAACAGAAAGCGACGAGGCATAAAAGGCAGGCGCGATGGAATCACCAGCAACGCCTCCCAAAAAAACGGTGTAGGAAAAAGAAAAGAAAAGAGCAAAACGAGCAAGGATTGGAGGAAGGTGCACACACACACACACACACTTTTCCGCTCTCACCCAGCTTTTGGAAGGGCTATCCCGGGAAGCAAAGAAGGGAGGAGGGCATTTTCCCAAGTCGGCGAGCACGGCTATGTGTGTGTGTACTTGTATAGTACGGTAGATACAGTTACTGCATGGCATTTTGAGGATGTAGCCCGGAGTACTCGTTGCCTGCCCGCTGATGGGCGGTATCGCTTGTATGATGCGGTGTGATACGCCTTGCCAAACGCACCATAAATGGCAGGTACTATTGCCACCAAACATATTGGCCGCCCTTTGTCCTTTTGTATTTTCGTTTCATGGCCTCTTCACCCCTGAGAAAAAAAAAACAGATGCCCAAGTCTTTATCAACAAAGACATGACAGTAGCGCGCACTAAATACGCTCCCTTGCGGGACAATCCCGCCAACGACTTTGGCCGGCTCCGAGTTCGTTCTAGGCAGCGCCCCCAAGTCCATCGCTTATCTCAAAGTTGAACCAAAAACAAAAACCGAGTATTACAGAGTACAGAGTACGGAGCACGAGAATGCTTATTTATGCACCGTCTTTTAGGTGGCTATTTCTGCCTCAGCACAGCCCCAACAAGCAACTTGCCCTGCAGGCGGATATGCACTCCTACTCGGCTTTGAACGTAACCTTTCCAGGTCGTAACTCATTCATTCTTTTATTTCATAATCTATTACATCCTCGGCGAGCTCCGCAAGAAAATATCATTATCCAAAAGGGCCAGAACAGGAAAGGAAACGACACACTGCCCACACCAATATTAGAGATGCACTGCAGCAACGGAGCTGAAAAAGAAGAAAAAAAAGAAACAAAAAAAGAGGGTGTGAATTAATGAGTGGGTAGATTGCCTGACATTACAGGGATTCAAAGAAAGTAAGTGGGAAGCCAGAGTAATTCAAGGCGCCAGCCCCTTTCCGCAAAAAACTGCATGTCGATCACTTCTAAAGTCCGTTCTCTCGCGTTTCCATCGCCTGCAGAAAAAAAATGGAAAAAAAATAAAGGCATAGATAGATGCCGGGGCCGTTCTTGAAAAAGAGGACAAAAGCCACGGAAACGCCTCCAACAGGCCATAATCCTGACTGCAGCAGCCGCAGTGCAACGCTGTTACTCCACGGCTGGACGATTGGCCAGGCCAGGCCACAGCACAACTGGCCCAGGCTCGCCAGTGAACCCAGCTCCACAAACAACACACCAAAAGAAAAATAAAAATAAAGAAAAAATAAATGAAAATAAAAATGAAAAAAAGTTCTCGTGTCTCACACGGCAGCCACGCTATATTTCAGCAGCTAATACGCCGCAGCTAACACGCCTTATTGGCCATCACAGAGTACATGTACTCCGTACGGCGTGCTACCTGCACTTTTTTGCCCTTTCACGACGTCTCTTTCTGGACAGGTGCATGTGTGCGTTGCAAATAAATAACACCCCGTTACACTGAACTAAAAGAGACCTCGCTTGAGCTCGTAGGTCCTCGACGCCGTCAAAAACAAAAGAAGCGGGGGTGGTCTAGGGAACATTGCAAGGCAAAGAGGAAAACACCGAGTAAGGGCGCGAGAGGAGGGGTGGCGGGCGACCAGCGGTAAGTAAGGTATGCTGGGTAAGTTGGGTAAGTTGGCAGTGGCGTCGTCGTCGCGGAAGCTGGAAAACGGCGTCCTTTACATCACCATCGATCGAGGGCGCCAGTTTACTTCAAAAAGCTGACTGATGAAATAAAAGTCATTCTCGTAGTCGTTTGCATCCACCATGATCTGCCATCTCGATTCTAGTCACGTATATTAGCGCCCGAGTTCCTGCAGCCAACAAGAGACCGTCGCTCCTCTCCAGGAGATTCCCCCTCAAGTGAACAAGAAGCACTTACTGTTGGCGATAGCACATCTCCGTGTGAACTTCACAAACTCCATTGCTTCTTCATCGAGGTTGGCGACATTGCATATGTCTCGGTCTCTCGCCGTCTCAGTGAAGGGGAAAGCACCCTTGTTACAGTAGTGAAAGTACGCCAGAAGCGTAATGGCCCCTAGACGAGTCAGCCAAAAACACTAATCTCCATGGAGCAGAGAAATATTGAAAAAAAGAAATAATGCTTACCTGTGTAGTACTGCTGGACCTTGTCCTCCCGTGCAAAGCGTCTCTATAATTGGGAGAATTCGGCAGTTAGCTTTTCTGATTTTGCTTCCAGACATCCCTTTTGTTTCTCCGCCAGCTAGACGAGGCAAAAACAAACCTGCATGCCGTGCTTCTTAGCATAGCTCGCATCGTGCTTGATGACCAAAGCGGCGTTGTGGAGAAGGATGAATGTCACGAGGTATGTCGTAAACCATGTGCGTGTCTTGTTTTCGGTGACCATCTTCGTCAGGTCCTCGAGGACGGTGCGCTTCAGGTTGTGCTGGATCTGGTAGATCAGGACCGAATCGAGCTGTGCACCCATGACCGGCGGAATAGGGATTTTCCCGTACGACGGGCTCGTTTCATCGAGAATGTCCGCCGGCATGTCGAGCGTCTCTTGCCCGACGATTTCAAAGGATCGGGTCGTCAAGCGCACTGTCATCCAGAGGTCGAGGGTGCTCGACAGCAAAACATTCTCCTTTTGCGACAGGTTGTTAGGAGAACGAATCGTATTGATCGCAATCCAATATGTTGGCCAAAGCAGCGTGTCCTTCTGGCCGCTGAGAACATTGGTGCAACAGGCAACAAGGCCCCTTTTGATGTAGCTGTTGTACTGAGGTGCAATTGCCTCGGGTTCGATCACTGCATAGGGGGGATTTGCACCGATCTCGATCTTCCGTCAGGAGTCACCCAAGACCGGTCCAGGCTGTCGCCGGCCTGTGGGATAAATTTGCGTACCCGCAGCTCGACATACTCGTTCGTGTAGCCTTCTGTGATGCGGACAACTCTGATCTCGGAAGAAGCCCAGTGGCCGACATCGTCGAGAATAGTGTTGTCTTTCCAGCGCAGTGTCCACTCGTGGCCCTTTACTTGGCTGGTTTTCGACAGCACAATATCGGCAATCTTGAGACGCATGCACGGCAAAACGCCATGTCCGAGGAGCAGGCTTCGAGCACCCTTCACAGTCGCCTTTCGGGTTGTTTGGGTCCTTTGCGTTGCACTATAAGTCACATTAGCGAGTGGTCTTGGTAACGGCACATGCAAGCCAACTGCTGTTATTACTCACCCGAATTCGTTGCATACGGCATCGGATGCAGCTGCCGTCCTTTCTTGTCTGGGCTGTCCTTTGGCGGTTCGTTCTGATCCTTGAAGGGGCCACGCCGTGCTGGAGGTGGCCTGGGAAGTGGCTGAAACAACACGTCAAAAGGCCCAGTCAGCGTCTCGGGGTCGGTGTCAGTCTCGGTGTGGTGGTGGTGAAGTTCCATGGCAGTATTGGATGCCGTGTTGGGTGCCGTATTGGGTGCCGGGGTGGGAGGATAGTGTAGAGCCACCGTCGTAGTAAACGGGACGGGTGGAGGCGCCTCAGCCTGCTCTGGTCCCATAGTCATGGTCGAGGCTTGTGGTGCAGGAATGATGGTCGCCGAGTCGAACGGAACGCTTGCGGGAATCAAAAGAGTCGGTGACAATGCCAACTGGTTGGCAGGATCGACAGGAAGTAGATGAGAGTACGTGGCGCCAATCGGCACCTCACTGTTACAATCCTGAAGCTGTGGGGTTGGTAATGGCACGGCGATTGATACTGGCAGTGTCGTCGCCGGAAGCGAGCTGATCGGTCCCATGTCGGTTACTTCTGCCTTGGCGTAGTCGTCTGCCGGCGGAATCCGGCTGCTGGGATAGTACATGTTCTCAGCGTGGGTAGTTGGCTGGACTCTCATCAGCTGGATTCGGTACCCCCAGCCGGAGAGACTGCAACTATGGGTTGTAGTGCCGGATAACTCTGCATGTACTGAGCAGTCCCCGTCGTGTCATCGGACAACCAGTTCTCGTCTGGCGGGTGATATGCGTCGTCGTAAGGCTGGGTCGCCTGGGGCAAGTTGGCTGCACTGCTGCCACTTGTATATGGCCTGTCGTTCACGTACTGGGTCGTTTCTGGCAGTGTTGTTGAGGCTCTAGAGACGGCCAAGACTGCTTCGTATTCTTTTTTTATTAAAAAAAATTAGTTAGAATCCAATAGTTTATGGGCCAAGTCAAATGGGCAAGAAAACAATGTCCGCTCAAGAAACATACCAGCTATAGGACCTCCATGTGCAGAAGACGGCTGACAAGAGGACAAACTCGCCAGGCAGTTTGCAAGCCCAGAAGCTGTTGACCCGATAAACGAGTTTCGCATCTGCCACAGGAAGTGAGAAGAACGGCCGTCGGTCGTTTTCAAACACGCCCCTGTGCCATCAAAGGCACAGCCGGGGGCGTTTTTTCCAGGCCATGGTCCGGGTGGGCATATCGGTACTTGGGAGGCATGTTTGACAGCGGGTGATAGCTGATACTGTGACGTATTCGTTTTGATTGAGAACGTGATGCGTAGCTGGACTCGATAAGAGCCTGAGAGCTCGTACCGAGGATGTGTGCTGCTCGCTCGATAATGTACGAGTTGAACTGCGCGGGCCCCAAGCACAGGAGCTCCTCTGTTGGCACTTGAAGGATAGATGCTGCTTGGTGTATCACGGACCGATCCCGTTCATTCAGGAGAGAAACGCGTGTGGAAGGGGAAGGGTAACAAGGTCACTGTGGCCATAAAAAGTGAATGAGTCGTTGTCGCTGAACGTGTGAGGGCGCCGCCTCTTGAGTGCCGTTATGACGTCCTAATGGTTGAGGATGTCGGTCAATATAGGCAAGGCATATATATGGAGGTAAAACTTGCAAAGGAAAACACAGAAGCAAATACAGAAGAAATTATATTGAAACAACAGGTGGAAGTGAGTGGCGAGATATGATCGTATGTGGAAGGGGGAAAGACGAATGCTGGAAAGCCATATGCCATATACCAGGCAATGTTGAGTTATAAATCGGGCGAAGAGGGGAGGGTGTTGTGCGGCCAGATATATCCAAGAGAAGAAGAGACTGTGAATGAAGGAGATAGACAAGACAGAAAGCTTCGAGGATTTCGATGTAGATAAATATGTCAAGAGGGTAGCAGCCAGAGGTTGCGGCTGAAGGCAATGCAAGAGGCAGAAAGATGGGATATGCAGGAATCGGTGTGACGAGAGTGACGACAAGTTGCAGCCTCTCATGGGAGGTGTCTGTCTATAAAGCCTTGAGGGGTGAAGGAGATACAAGCAAGCAAGCAAGCAAGCAAGCAAGCAAGCAAGCAAGCAAGCAAGCAAGCAAGCAAGCAAGCAAGCAAGCAAGCAAGCAAGCAAGCAAGCAAGCAAGCAAGCAAGCAAGCAAGCAAGCAAGCAAGCAAGCAAGCAAGCAGCAAGCAAGCAAACAACAAATAGAGAACAGAGAACAGAGAACAGAGAATAAAAAATGGCAGTTACTTACCATATTCGCAACAGAACCGAGGAGGGTACAGGAGGGTGGGTGTAGTAGTTGTTGTGTTGATTAAAGTACTCCGTGAAATGATAGGTAGTGGAGACAGTCGAGTAAGGAGAGCTGGGACGTTTGGCCACAGCAAGTAGCAGGAGTCGTGCTAGAGCCGAGACGGAGAGAAGTTGCAGAGTCGAGAGGGAGAGAGAGAGGGTGGAGGAGGAATGCTAGTACAGCCAATTCTGCCTAGTGTGTAGCACAACAGGACGGCAATACAAGGAGGGGGTCAGTGATTGCAGACGAGGTGGAGAACAGCCAGGAAGACAGCGCAGTATCGAGGGACGTGACCAAAACCAAAGTTCATCAGCTTGACCCGTCCCATGGACCATCAACTCTGAGATTGATAATTTTCAGCGAAGGGGGGAGGAGGGAGGCGGAGAGAGACCCGTACGCCGATGACGAAAGACACGACCAGAATGATTTGTGTCGTTCAGGGGGCAAAGGGGGCAAAAGAGGCAAAGCCAAGTGCAGATATCAGAGCTGAGGCGTCCAAGATGTCACGGCCGTGACTACGCAATAGCCTGGACCTCGTGATACCCTTGTCGGGAGCAGACCGCAGCTTGAGCCGTCCCTGATATTCCGCCCCGGTCGGGGCACTCGACTTGATATTGCTCGAGATGAAGGTGGCTCCTGGAGGGGGGTTAAACGAGTGGGTTAGGTGGGGGGATGTGTGTATGTGCAGGAGGGCGGCTCTGAGATAGGGCTAAAATAAAAATAAAAATAAAACGAAATAGGAAATAAAACTGGAAATAAAAGTAATAGAAAAGAAAAAAGAGAAAGATATGGCACAGCTGGAACGGGAGTCTGCGCTGAAAGACTGAACAGGAAAGATGCCTGCTGAGATATCAGACAAGGGACTCTTTCGTCTCTCTTCGTCTCTTTCGTTTCTGCAGACGGATCAGGTCAGGATGAACAAGAAAAAGGCAACAAGAAATACCAGGACTGTAGACAGCTACCTTTAGAAGCACCGAACACAGCCGCAGCTCGAAACGTTTCCAGACGATGAGCCGGCAAATGGCAATGCAGTTCGAATGCTCAGCCTGCGGGCGTCGTCTGTTCCGTGAGAGTACGAAAGCGTGCAAGGGCAAAAACTGGCGGGCCTGTCGTTGACTCGTCGGTTCGTCGGTTTGTCGATTCGCAGATACCGGCGAGCAGACAGGCTCGCTCGGTTGCAGCCCTTGACAACAAGTTGTGGAGATATATCAAGACCACGATGAAAGAAACCTCGTCGTGCAGACCAGGCTGGGAGGCACGAGAAGGGCCCAAAACCAGCAGCGACGAGGAGGTGTGCGCGCCGTGTTTGTTTTTGAGGCGCGAGACTCGGTGCTTGAGGTGAGTCTCGTCGTCAGAGGGCAAAAAAGGGAAAAATCGTCACACCCGGGCGAGCCTATGAAGCTACACCGCCAACGAGGATGCTGGCGCGTGCCTGCGGGCGACCGCTGAATGCACTCCACGGGGGAGGGGGGGTTGACGCAGTGAGGGTGAGAGGAAAGAGTAAAGGAAGAGAGAGAGGCGACAATATTCCGGTAACAGAAAGGGGTGTGTGGGAGCTGGCTGGCGGCAGTGGATGGGGTTGTGGGAGGGGTGGCAGCGGCCGCAGAAGAGAGGGCAGCGACAAGAGATATGCAAGGAGTACAGATCTCGGTGAAGATTGTGCAGAAGAAGAGGATCATGTAAGTACAAGAAAGAGGGCAAAAGCAAAACCGCGGGCAGGAAAAGTGTGTGCGAGGATGGCAGTCGCGTTGGACGTGGCGGCGGTCCCTCTTTTTTTTTGGCCGTTAGATAGAGCTCACCGGTGCGGCCGGGGGGGCAGACAAGGAAAGACCACTCGCTGGGGGAAGGCGTAACGGGGGAATACTCGTATTAAGAAGGACAGTAGGAGCAGTCGACAAGGAAAAAAGGAAGGGGCGACGGGGTGAAGAGGAGGGGTGTGGTTATTTGATCAGGTGGGACGGGCTTGAGGAAGGAAGGAGGAAGGAAAGAGAATTGAGGGAAAGGCGTCTTAGAGGAAGCAGCGACAGAGATACGTCTGGAAGGAGATAAAAAGAAGGAGAGACTGAGAGAGAGAGAGAGAGAGGAAAGAGCGAGGCACATAATGTGGTGCAATTGGTGGGAGTACGAGGTAGTCGAAATGGGAGAAGAAACACGGGGTAGAGAGGGAAGGCGCAAAGAAGCCCGCATCAAAGCAAGAAAGTGCGACTCACGGATTGTACCAAAAGGGGAGGGTGGCAGGCAAGGAGCCAATGGCCAAAGAGACAAATCGAACCGAGAGAAAAAAAGAAAGCAGACTCCAAACCACGAACAACGAACAACATCCACCGAACCAACTCTCCGCACAAGCACCTGGATAGCTGCGTCTCGCCTGTCAAATTTGCCGCATGGGCCCGGGGCCAGGCTCAGCAGAAAGTCTCCATCCGTCAGCCGAAGCGCCGCTTTGAGCTTTCCAGCAGTCGAAAATGGACGAGTGGCGGTATGGCAGGTTGGCACGAGGCAGCAGAGCTGCCCGCCAGATGCCCAAAGAAGCGATAGCGCGCGACAGTGTACCGAACGGCAAGCAACAACGGGCGGGCGCTATGCACGACAAATTGCACTGGGAGTGATTGATTACGAGGACATTATGTCACGGCAGCCCGACCAGGGGATGCATCTGGATGGGCGCTGGGTCGGATATCGGGGGAGGCAGACATAAAAAGGAGGGGTCAAGACAAGAGCATGGCAGCAGGATGCTGCATCAGCAGCCGAAAAACGACGACGAGGCATCGACACGGCTGCTTCGAGCCTTGACGCAGGCCGGCGGCCGGCGGGGAGGTGGGGAGGCGATCGCACGCAATACAGCCGGCAGCACGAGATGCCCAGCCCAAACCGCCAGAAGGCAGCGTCACAGAGCTGTCAGTTATCTTCTTGCGTCCTTGCGTCCTTGGTTCGGGCACGCGACGAAACGGGGTCTCTGATAGAAGCAGGATGGCTACGCCAATGGCTCGACCAACAATGTTGAGCAGCCATGCCTCGTCTCGACCAACTTGCTCCTGCCACACCAACAGCCACCTTTGCGGGGCCTTTTGGCGGCCCAGCCAGCCCTTCCAACAGCCAATACTCGTATGGCCAAGCCAAGCCAAGACCATCCGGCACCATCATATCATTTGCCAACGGGCGAGCACATCCATGGAGCCTCACAAACCATGGAGTAGTTTGAGCGAGTCAGCGAGTCAGAATAATAGCGAGTGAGCTAGACAGCATTTTCAGTATTCCGTATGGTGAGTGCAGGCGAGGATGGCCGTCATTTCCCATCGCACAAAACGGAAAAGGAAAGCTGCATGGAAACTCGACAAAGAGGTTCCATAACAACACAACACACTAGCAAGGCCGTCCCGTCCCACTAGCCGAGACTACTAGCAACGGCAGCGAGGGAACGAAGCGACGGTCTTTGCACTAACCGGCATACGTGTAGTGGAGAGATACTGCTGCGAGTGCTTTTGTACCATGTACGGACATGTGCTCCGTACAATCACACAATCACGAGCACGGGCAAGATTCTTCTCGAAACATCTTCAGGCGCCTCTCTCAGAACGGAGCACCATTCATCATTCAGCATCAATCTACAGAAGGGCTGCATGTACCAGAATGCCTTTTCCCACAAACAGACCAGCCCGCGGACCTGGGCCAGAATCATGACAAAGGCAAGCGCGAGAAGGACGAACCAGGACGGCGGTGACTTTCTGACCAGGATACGACATGACCGGTTTTGGCTGGGTAGTTTGATCAACCAAGCGCACTCGTTTTACAGCAGAGAAAGGCAAGATGGGTGCGGAAGCGTACCAGGTACTCCGTACTGCTCAACCTTGCATGGACAAAGTACGAGCACCTGGAACGATGTGCGGATCGACTGCAAGACACCTCTGCCCAAAGACGAGCATCTGAGACTTCCACCACACTGGTCAATGTCTACATGTCTACATGTACATGCATGCACTCACAACAAGCGGTCTCCACATGCTGCGGCCTTGCTGCGAGGGACGATGCACAGGAGGAGAAAAAAAGAAGAAAAGATTGAGGAAAACCAGGAACGGGGAGGATGCACGGATTGGGAAGTGAAGTGGAGCTCGCCCCACAACAGGACGCGCGAGGATGTCAAAGAGGGACAATTTTTGAGAGGGGGGTCGCAAACGAGCAAAAGAAGGGAAGAAGAAGAAAAGGAACAGGGAAAAAAGGAGAAGCAAAAACAAGAAAGACGGAGGGCAGCTCGGTTGCAGCGGCAAGGTACCGACGACGCTATCTCATTCGAAAAAGCTTCCATCCGGCATCGATGCATTACCATCACTCTCATGTCGCCATCACTTGCCTATTGCAGCGTCCTCGCGATGAGATTCTGTCGCCTGGGTCCACTTTTGGGAGTCTTATCAAACGGGAGAGGCGATCAAAGCGTTTTGATCGGGGGGGCGGTGGAGAATGACTGGGGCACCACTAACACGAACTGACAGCCAAGCAGCCAAGCAGGTTGCTCCGCTCTATTTTCCCATTTAGGATTCTCTAGTCAACGTCTCTTCTTTCCCCTCTCCTCCTCACCCTTGTCTGCTCTTAGCCATGGCCAATGCGACCGTTACGGGTGGCGGGTGATCACATATTGCACCTTTTACTTTTGGTTCACCCAATGCGAATAGTGGGCTAGACCAGACATCGTTTTTGCGCTCGGACGCCAATTCAAACGTGAACCAAGGTTCTTCGATTGCTAACCTGCCGCCAGCCAGCCGCCCGCATCCTTCAGTCAGGGTCGGCTGTCCAGACGTGGCGAGGGAGGCACCGTGGCATTGGCTCGCCACTTTGCCTATCTTACAAATGCAAGAGCATCGCAGGGGGCTAATCATCGATGGCGCAGCAGCACAGAAGAAAACAACGGGCAGTACTGTGCGTCGGAAAAAGGAGATTTGAAAAAGGAGGAGGAGGAGGAGAAGAAGAAGAAGAAGAAGAAGAAGAGCATCAGAAGCGAACGAATCCAGAGGAAGGGGAAATACTCGAGAGACAAACGAGGAAACCGGCGTTCTGGGTGAGCCACACGACAGAGAATATCCCCGGCAAATCAAAACACACGGCACAAAGGCGGCTGGCCCTAGAAGATGGGATGCAATACAGCCAAGCACACGTGCTGTCTTTTGACCTGCCCGGGATGAAGTACGGGTATGCCAGGGTGTATTACGGAGGACGGAGTGCTCTATCTTGCAACAGCCGGGAGCATGACAACATCAACCACAACGAGGCCAGACTCCAGCAGAATCGACTGGTGCGACCGACTATCATGGCGGACCGAAAGGCATTATCAAAGCATTGGGAGACAATGACACTAGGAATGACGCAGAAGCAAAATGGATAAAATGTGGGGAAAAAATATGAAATTCGAGCAAGCGAAGGCACCGGTTATACATTGGATGAGCACGTGGACGGCAGAGAGAAGAAAATATATGAGAAAAGTAGAAAAAATGTATGAGAGAGAGAGAGAATGTGACCGATTCGACCGCCCATTGCGGACCAAGCCTGACCGGCCAGAGTCTCTCTCGCCCTTTAGCGATGGACGTGACGTCTGCGGCATAATAATACAAGGGCAAAAAGAGTATTAAAATGGTCAGCAGGGCTATTCGACGGTCAGCGGTCCTTTTTCCGCTCTCAGCCGCCCTCCACGTCGATATGTACCCTCTCGTGCCAAAACGATGTGCATCACGGTTGTCCTTTTTATCGGGCCTCCTCTTGCTCAGTCCATGGGTGCATCTTCTGCCCAGAGGCCGGATTTGGTTGTATGTCCGCCTCGTTTCGGCCTCGCATTGCGGATCTGCTGGGGCATGCAAGGGCTGGCTGTTCTCATTTGAGTATTCTCCTTTCCTCTTTTTCTCTTTTTCTTTCTTTTCTCTTGGTCCTTTGTCTATGGTTCCATGGCGAGCATGATTGTCTGGTTGACGAAGCACGCTGCATGTACGAATCCGATGTGCGTGACCGCAGATGCAGTCATTGTAGACGCACCATACATACATTACACCCGACAGATGCCCGCTATGCAACCATTCAAGCAGAGAAAAAGCGGCCGAGGAAACAGGCCATGGGACACAGAAACGAACTGATTGGAAATGATTGGAAATTGTAGAAGCAAATCAGATGGGGGCCGAACCCGGCACCTCTTGTCTCTGTGCTTGGTATTCCCGGATGCCACGATAAAGGAGAAAGAGCAGAGTCGCAGCCCAATTAAACGAGAGGACAGGTGATTGGGTTCTAAAGAAGCTCCGTGACGTGTGCCTGTCCATATCACAACGAGAGCGACTTATCTCCAGTAGCAAGGCAGTACTCTGAAGTTTTGCGGTTTTCAGACGCATGCCGTTTCAATCTGCATCACTCTTCGTTTCCACAGAACTCTCATCTACCTTTGCCCGGTTGCAGAAGTTGATGCTTGCATGAACGAAATCTACCAGCATGTGTGCAATATGTAGAAACCAGCCCTTAAAATGACGGGGAAATAATACGAGGCAACCCTTTAGCATTAGGCGAGGCTTCATTCCATTGATTGTCACCATTTTTAAGCTCTTTTCCTTGTCAACTGGGAAGGGGGGAGGGGAGAGAGAAAGAGAGAGAAAGAGAGAGCCCGTGTACTTCCTCGCCGACACTGAAATGTTTGTCTACCTATCTTGTCTACAATACTCAGGTTGACAAAATAATGCAGCATCCCAAATAACCAAAAGACTCCTGTCCCAGGTTGTCAACTCCAATTTACCCTGTTTTCATGGCAGGTGACAAGTCTCAAACTAAACGGAGGGCATCCTTACAATATCAAATGAATGCAGGTGTCGATTGAATTCTTTTTTCTTGCTTCTCTATAAAAGTCAAAAGCCACAACTAAATGCACTACAGCCAGTCCTCCCTTTATTTGGAAGAGATATTAGAACCCAACAACTTTCGTTTCAAGGCTCGTGAACGCGTGGTCTACGCCACGTATCTCGTACGGAGCACGTATTCTTTCTTTCCCTCTCATTTGCCGCGATATTTGTACACGTCTAATAGCAAAACTGTTGTGTCTGCCATTTCAACTTCTTGCACTTGCGTGACGACGGCACCCCCTCATCTCCTCCTTTCCCTTTTGTGGCACAACATAAGCCAAAATCTCCGACTGCCAGAGTTGACATGGCTGGGGGAGCATAGACACAATAGGATAAATTGTGCCTGCAGTCGTATTAGGAGAAAAATTCCAGCAGGAAGCACTTTAGGGGGGTGGGCAAAAAAGGAAAAAGAAAGGAAAAGAGGAGAAGCCATGTAGCTCAGGCGAGTGCGAGTGCAAGTATGTCTGTCCCTTTTTCGGTTCTTTTCTTTTTCTTTCATATTTTCTCTTTCTTTCTTCTCCGATTGATTGTTGCTTACATCTATTTTGCCTTTGCCCTCCCTCTCTTCTCAGCCTCGTCTTTTTGTACCCCCACGTATCAGCACGGCATATTGACATGGACAGTAGGCACATTGGGAAGGAAAAGAAAAAAAGACCGCAAAGTAGGCGTCAGGGCAGGTGATGAATTACGCAATTGTTCCATATGTCCGCATGTGCAAGTCTGTTGTGTCTATCAAGTGCCCAACACAAGGAAAAGAAGCGCCGGGCGATTTGCTGTTGTGCAACCTTGGCAATTCCTTTGTCCCGCCATTTCTCTCTTTCCCTCTCTCTCCCCTCACATCTTTCTTTTCTTTTCTTTTCTTTTTCTTGTTTTATGTCCATTCCAGAGATCTATTCTTTTAACACTTTAAAAGATGTGACTAGGAAGGAGTCTTGACATGGAAATTGGTGAAAGGGAGGCTCTGAACAAGAAGAAAATGAGCCAGAGGCAAGAGAATCAAGCGGGCAAACGAGAAAGAAGAAAAGCTGCCACATCACACCCTCCACCTTGCATCTTATCCCTCCTTCCAATCCTCCCATTCGGGGAAGAGCTGTGACGCATCCGACCGGTCAAGAAAATAAACGGAAAAATAAAATCAAGGACTGAAAGGGTGTGCAAGGTAAGGAGGAAGTGAAAACAGATGAGAATAAAGAGACTAACCAAGAGACCCCTAAAAAGTAAAATAAAAATAGAAAATAAAAATAAAAACTCACGATATATTGTGCTTTTGGGGGCACAATGTGTCCTCATCAGCGCCGTAATTCTTTTGACCTCTCAAAATGACAGTAGACATGGACATGGCCCGTTGCTACTTGCCATTCAAGTATCTTTGACATGTTGCTTTCTCGGACTTCAGCCCTGCCGCGGTTGGGAGACGCACCCTCTCTGACAAGGAAAAGAGCGAGAGACGCCGTCTTGGCCAGCCCCCCTCCCACCTGCATCTTGTAATCAGCAACCTGTAGAGAGAACGCATGATGCCCGGACAGGACTCTCTGAGAGGCTCTCTATTCTCTGGATATTCTCTAAAATGTATCTGGGCCATGCCGATGGACAAGAAGGGGGAGGGCGGAAGGGCTGGGCACTGCCTCTTCTCTTGCCCTCTCGCGCCCTCTCGTGCTCTTCCGTGACATCTCCCAAGCTTCTGCTCCGTATATATTGTGTCTCGTCGTCATTTGCATTTTCCCTCTTCCTATGACCTAATTTCAGCATGCAGCAGACTGCAGCACTGCATGACTCCAACGGCTAGGGTCGCATACCGGTGAACACCCCCCCCCCCCCCTTGCCGTCACGCCCTAGCGAAAGCGAGACCGGGCAACTCATACAGCGGGAGGCCAGGCGAGACGTCTTCTTTTTCATGCTGTGATTTCTCTCGTCTGTCCAGTCATGAGCGGCGCAGTGTCTCCGTACCGCTGTGCTTTCCTGTCCCGCGTCGACACTCGCAGAGGGCGTGCATGTGCATTTCTCGTGTTGCATATGGCAGGGATGACAGCGCCTCGGTTCTGCCCTTGTGTTTTTGTCTTATTGACCAGTTATCTCTTCACAAGCCGGTTACTTGGCCTGCTATACCTACGCCACAGCTCACCGACCAATGCAGCTGGTATCGTCGCTAGGCAGCTCCTGTTGCGTGCCTGAGATACGGAGATGGGACCTCAAACCCGGGCCCGGCCAACGACCACGAGACAAATGGCAAGGCAGGGTTATGCATGCTGCATTGCGGATGTTGCATGCGGGCCGCTCGGTCTGGGACAAGAGACCCATTTGTCTGGCCTCGTTCTCCACCGGCGAAACTCGTCTTCTTTCCAGTGTTATTTACTTAATTTTTTCTTGCTTCTGGTCGGGCGAAAGTCCAGTTCCTGGCCTGAAGGTGCTCGGTACATTCACCACAAGTCCCTCACTCGTACCGCAATCCAGAGCGGAGATGTGCTGTTTAATTACTTTCATTGACCGGTGTCGTGCCCTGTTCATTCTTTTATGCGTCTTGTCTCTTTTGGCATGCCTGCGTCAGAAGATCCCTGTCCTGTTATTCATATTTCATTTCTTTCAAAAAAATATATGGCTTCATCTTTTGATTTAATGGTTCTATAATTGAAAGTTTTTTTTTTTTTTTTTTTTTTTTTACAAAACAGCTTTTCCCGTCATATGGCTGGGTTGCAGGGTCACATCTGAAGGCCACCAGCATCGAACACCGTCACGGCCTAGACTCTGTACCATCAGAGACACGGCCACAAGAGCAGATGCGGAGACCTAAAGGCTCTACTTATTTATATATAATATTTTTATTCAAACGTTTGTTAGCAGAAAATTATGTGTCTCTCGTTCAGATGCGCCTCGCGCCTTCCAGAAACATAAGCAGAGTCGCGATCTTTCTGACCAATCAGACGACCCGCAGGACGATCACCACCAGCCAATGCGACGGCCGAAAAACAGGGTGCGGCAAGCCGCATCGAGGGGGGGAACGCAACCTACAAAAAGAATAATAAACGGAAGCGGAGAAGGGACACCTGCTGGCCAGTGCGGCGCGCCATGTCCTCGGAAGCCTTGTCCCCGTTGTCGGCGTCCCGGATCGCCCCCCACCTCTGCTCCTTCCCGTTCAGCGAATATCGCCCGAGTGCACCGCACCTTCCGGGTTCGAAGCTTTCCCAAGAGCGCTCCTTCTGTGTTAATACTGACGGGGAGTTGCACCTGCCATAACGAGACCCAGACGAGCCAGAGTCGGCCGCGGTAAGAAGAGAAGGAGGAGGGGAAGGCGCCGAGGACCCCCCTTTCTCGCAAATTGTCGGCTCTCGTCATCATCCCGTTCTCTCCCTCGGCTCTTAATGATTTTTTGACCAACAAACCAGAGACCACCACGGCAAGGTTTTCTGTGCCCCCCTCCCGCAATGGATCTGAGCTGCAAGGCCATCCACGACGTCGTCCACGCCACGGCGGCGTTTGCCGGGTACTCAGACGACAGCAGCGACGACGAAATCGGCCTCCGCGATGGCATGAAAACGCCTTCGTCGGGCGACGGCGTTGACTTTGAGTCTGACGAACACGTCGCCTGGGCCATGTCGCAGCTGAACCCCAAGAACCGCATCGACAGCCTCGCGCCGTTGGCAAACCCCAAGTGGGTGATTGACGGCGCCGCTGGCCTCGGCACGCAATTCTACGCGTACCCCGTTTTCTTTGACCACCGGCCGTACCCCATGCACATTGAGGTCTTTATCCGCGATGGGATCACGTACCCGCGGAAGCTGCGGGAGCTGCTGGACCTGGACCAGCTCTTCCATACCAAGGACAGAGAGCGCGTACGCCGGCTCGGCATATCGTCGCATATCCAGCGTATTCTGCAATACCATACGACCCACGAAGACGGCCAGCTGCGCCCAAATGCCTCCGTGTATCTCTACGAGCATGGCCCCTTTGGGACGATGATTATCATTGACAACCTGTCGTATGATATCAAGGACTCGCGACTGACAATCAACCAGAACCACGCACTCGAGGGCGAGCTCAAGTCTTACTCGGAACTCAAGACGATGTGGGGGCTCGGACTCATGGACGGTGGTGACAAGACCCTGCTGCCGCCCGAGGTCGACATTAGCCGACTTGGCCTCATGCGACAGATGCATGACAGCATCAGCGTGGTTCAGGTCTATCCACCAGACGAGGCCAGCGACAGCAAAAACAGCAGTGACAAGGCCGCTAGCAGCAGCCATCACAAGAAAAAGGGCAAGAAGACTGGCCACCGGCCAAGCCAGAAAAGCCAGGCCAGCAACGCCAGCGAGGCCAGTAGCGCGAGCGAGGCCAGCAACGTCAGCAGGCACAGCGGCGACGGGCGCAACCTGCCCATGTACGTTCTCAAGTCGGTCAGCAGCCAAGTCAAGTTTCTCTACCAGGAGATGCGCGCCATCCTCAAGGACATCCCGCCCCACAAGGGCATTCTCTCGCGGCCTGTGCACATTGTCACCAAGAAGTGCCTGTTCGGCCGCAAGACGGGCGTGGTTGGCTTCACCATGCCGCTCTACCCACACGGCTCTCTGCGCGACATGCTGCCCCTGCTGCGAATCCACGGCGCGCTCACCTATGAGGTCCAGTTGCGCTGGTGCCGCCAGATCACCGATACCATGCTCCACATGTGGACGCAGGGAAACAAGTTCTACTACCCCGATTTGCGCCTTGACAACGTGGTGCTGGCCAGCCACGATCCGACAGGGATATCGGCCTCGTCGACTTTGAGCAGCGCGGCGTGTGGTGCAGCTTCAGTTCTCCCGAGGTGGACTACATTGAGAGTCTGCGCGTGCTGGCCTTTGACGACCAAGACTACGAGTATGCCAACTCCGAGGATGTGTGCAGCGAGTTTCTGCAAAAGCTCATTGACTGCTACGAGGCGGCGGCCCTCGTCGACCCGCCGCCGCCGCCGCCGGCACACCTGTCTGCCAGGCGTCACGCCATTGTACGCCTCCAGGAAATCAACAAGTACAGCAACCCGTGGAACGGCTACAATGTGCCCTGGAACTGCTTGACCAATTCCGAAAAGGAGGCCGCCATGGTGTATATGCTCGGCCGCCTGATGTGGTGCATATGCGAGGGCATGAGCGCGCCCCATCGCGGCGCCATCTGGCAGTCGTACCCCCACGAGCCGGAGATCGAGTTCCCCACCTTTTGCCGGACGCCCGAAGCCATGCGCGATATTATCCTCCAGTGTTTCGGCGACATGGGTGCCCGAGAACAGAGCCACTTTGTGCGGCAAGGCAGCAAGCTGTACATGAAAGAGCCACTGGATGCATCCGGTGACGACGACGGGGACGGCGAAGACGGAGGAGGCGATGGCAGTGCCTACAAGCTCGTCAGCGAGGATCTCGCTTTCAAGGCCCGCGACTTTTGGCACGGGCGACTGGCAGAGGGCGACGCGTGGCTCCAGAAACGCAACGAGCAGCTCCGGCAGCAGAGCAGCAGCAAGGATGCAAAGAGCACTGCCATGGTGTATGGAGAGGAGAAGGAAGGTGCGCGAAATCCAGACGGCTCTCACGTGGAACTGTCCGCCCACGGCCGGCCCACGCTCCGGCAGGTCCTGTTGTGGTTGACGGGGCTGGAGAAAAGCAGGCGATTCGATAGTTTGGCAGCCAGCTTGCAGAAGTGAGACGGTTGTGGAAGGAATGGTTTGCGGCGTATTACGCCGTACTGGGCGATGTCGGAAAAAGGAGACTAAACATGGAACGTGGGGAGACAAAAGTCTGATGATATGCAAGATGAAAAAGATTTTCCAATACACATGACGGCAAAAAAGGGCGGAAACCCCAAAAAACCAATGATGAATGGAAAAGTGGCCGGCCGTGAGCAGAGTCTGGAGGACCGTGCCAAGATTCTGCGTGGCCTCGTCCTGGATCTGATATAATAGGAAGCCGGGCTGTCCGTCCCTGTGCTGTATGGACGGATAGACCAAGCAGAAGGAACGGAAAATATCGACCCATGTAAGCAGCATAGAAATGAGGAGAAAAAAATTGTGCTGGTCACAGGAGACGAATAAATATGACACTACAACGGCAGATCGACTGCCCATCGTCCGATCGAGGACGGTAAATGCGACTACGGACTACTCCGTATGGAGTACTGCATAACAATTATAGAGAGGAGAGGAGGGGGTAATACGAGTAGACAAAGAACTGAAGATGGGCTCAAAAAAGAGGACCGGTCGGCTGGGTCTCGCGGTGGCCGATGCAAAGAACGAGGTAGAGCACCTGATGACTCGGCCATAAAAATCTGCTTTTCACGCAGACCAGGTGGGCACAGCGGCGGAGCCGAAATAAGGGGGACAGGGGATAGGGCTCATTGAATACTCGTAAAGCAATAGAAAGAAGAAAAAAATAAAGGCGCATCTAGAGCAAGGACCTTTGAAGAGGAGGGGGCGTGTGCATTACAAGACAAAAAAAAACGACGAGGCCGGGATCGAGAATAGAAGGAACCGGACCCAAAAGGCTATCGAAGCGAAAACGCGGAGCATCAGATTGAGAGAAAGGAGAAGAGAGAAAGGGACAAGGGGGAGGGAGGAGAGGGAAATCTCATATCTCTGTTTCGTGAACAACGGCGGATGAGATTGGCTGCCGGTTCCCAAAGATAAGGCTGGCGGCCAGGAAAGGAAAACAGTGGGCCCGGAGGTGGTCGTTGCCTTGTCTGACTGGCTCGACTGGGCTCGCCCGGCTTGCCGGCGTGGGGCGCCCGCCCTGCTGTGGCATTGGGAGCAGGGAACAGCGGGAAAGAAACAAAACAAAAGATAAGATGCCGCCCGCCCTCATCCTTCGACTCCGCGCCAGGTCGAGAACAGAATAGAGAGAAATGCGCGTCACGATGGCCTGGCCCCCGATGGCCCCCGTTCTCTATTTCGCCTACTTTAGTGCACATCATGCGAGCAAAACGGGGCAAGAGGCAAGACGGGGAAGGGATCTTTGCTACTACCGAGATCTGGGGATGCTAGGGCCACAGGAAGGGGGAGATGGGCGTCTGATTTGCCGAGATAAGGGGCGTGTGGAATAACGTCCGTGGTGTTGTTCTGGGAGTGATGTCTTTCAAGGCTGCTGTTCTTTGCATGTCTGCTGCTGTTTGTTCTCGTGCTGATGGTGTTTTATTCCGCCCATGGTGCTTTATCAGTGGTGGTATTTGGTGACAAGATACCGAGCATGGGCATAGACACTGCCAAGGCCATACAGAGCCCACTGTCCAATATCTGTTATCGTCAGGAGATATTGGCGAGACCTGAGTGGCGGACAGCAAAGAAGCGAGCTGCGTGAGGGAGAATCGACAGAGCCGGCTCCGTGTCTCGGCCAGAATCGCCCCAGAATTGCTGATAACAGCTGCAGCCAAGACCACACTGTGCTTGGCCGTGGCTATGGCGGTGGTTCAGTGTCGTTCCTTGACAACAAGTGGAGTCGAGATAAAAGGCATCAACAGGTCTAGATGCTTGGAAGAGAAAAGCAGATAGCAGATTCAAGAGAAAAGATCGAGTGTCATTTTGTAGTGGTATGCCAAAATAGTAGTAGTAGATAGCAAAGATAAAATGAAAAAGACAAAAAAGAAAATCCATGTGTATATGCCAGCGAGTGGGTATTTGACCATTCGACAAAATGCCATCCAAAAAGAAAAAAAACGCGCAACCCAACCCAAAGAGTCCTCCCAGAAAATAAGGAGGATCAACCAAAAGCTGTATAGAAAAAGGAAAAAAGGGAACAAAACAAGGCTGTATAGATGTGATAAGACAAGAAATCTGAACAGAAAAATAACGCTGCAGAATGCAACAAACACCAGCTTTTGTCTGCGTTGTCTCCGTCCCGCCTTTTCGCTCGTGTTTTAACCCGAAACCCAAGACATAAAAGTGTGGGCGGAAGATATAGAGAGAGAAAGAGGATGAGTGATAACAAAGAAACAAGGGGGGAAAAGTCTAGGGTGCGAGGAAAAAAAACAATTATTTGCTGGTTGGCGAAGGCGGCAGAGCAACTTTTTCGTTCGCCACGGCATCCTCCTGATCAGAGAGGGCTTGCACCTGTGGCCGTACTGCAGTGCCGTTGCTACCGAGACTGCGCTCCTTGCCGTTGCTGCTCTGGCTGTTGAGAAAGACCCGGTCCTCCGGGTCGGCGGACGACGCAGCCGCCAGCGATGGTGGACGGGTGCCGTTCATGAGCATCTGGTGGCCCTCGATGCCGTGCTGGGGATGATGCGGCAGCCGTCCTCCTTGGGGTCCTTCTCGGCAGGCGTCCATGCCAGGTAGTCGCGGCGGACCTCGACGTAGTCGTAGGCGAACTCGCCGTGCTGGTCGTCGTCCATACCGAGCAGCTCGGCCTCTTCGCTGGCACGCAGGTGCAGGCCGGGGATGAGGTCGATGACCTTGGCGAGCAGGGCGGAAACGGTAAAGGCGTAGAAAGTCGCGGCGAGCAGGTAGGCGATCTGGACGTACAGCTGGCGCCAGTTGTGGTTGATGAAGCCGCCGGTCATGCCGTTGTTGACACCGTCGAGACCAATAATGTAGTCGGCAGCGAAAAAGGAGTTGAAGAGGAGGCCGACCATGCCGCCGACGGCGTGCTCAGCGAATACATCGAGGGAATCGTCGATGCGCAGGACAAACTTGACCTTGGTGGCAAAGTTGCAAGAGATGCCGGTAACGACGCCCAGGATGATGCTGGCCCAGGGCGTGATGAAACCAGAGGCGGGCGTGGCAGAGACGAGGCCGGAAATGGTGCCGGAACACCAGCCGACCAGAGACCACTTGCGGGCCAGACGGAAGTCGAGCAGACACCAGGTCATGGCAGCGAACATGGCCGTCAGGCACGAGTTCCAGCAGGCCATGGTGGCACGCAGGTTGGCGCCGAACGCAGAGCCGCCGTTGAAGCCCAGCCAGCCGAACCAGAGGAGGATGGTGCCGAGCGTGATGAGAGAAATGTTGTGCGGGCGGAAGTTGAGCATCATCTTCTCGTTGCGGCGGCCGAGCACCCACGAGTAGGCCAGCGCAGACACACCCGAGCAAATCTCGACGGGGCCGCCACCGGCGTAGTCGAGCACGCCATACTTGAAGGCCCAGCCGTTGACGTTCCAGACCCAGCAGGCGATGGGGCAGTAGACGATCGTGGCCCAGAAAAAAGGTAAAGACCATGGCGGGGATGACACGGCCGCGCTCGGCCGTGGCGCCAACAACGAGGGCGGCAGTGACAGCGCAGAACTGCATCTGGTAGAAGGAGTAGAGCAGCTCGGGGATGAGGGGTGAGCCGGGCGAGGGGACGGCGAGCGTGTTGAGGAGGCCGAAGTGGTGCAGGTCGCCAATGAAACCGTTGTGGCCGTGCTGCTAAAGGCGAGCGAATAGCCCCAGAAGTACCACTGGAAAACAATGACACTAAAAGACATCATGCAGACCCAGATGAGCGAGAGGGCCGACTTTCGCCGTGCCAGGCCGGAGTAGAGGAAGGCGATGCCGGGACCATGATCAGCACCATGCACGAGGCGACAATGATGAACGCCTGGTCACCGGACTGGTACCATTGGTTGAGGTTCTCGGTGACTTGGGGGCGGTTAGCAAACAAACACGCTGCACAATTGGCACGGTTGCACCTCCAGGCGAAAGGCACGGCTACATACCGGAGTCACCACCGGTGCCGGAGTCTGTGCCGTTGAAGACGGCCGGCGCGCCGATCCACGAGTATGACATGGCGAGGAGGAGAGGGGAAGGGCGTGGAGGGCGGAGAGAGGTTTTTAATGTGGAAATGCGGAAATGCGGAAAGCTCAAAAAGGGCAAAAGAGGCGTCAAACGCCCTTTTTGTTGCTGGCGTGTGACAACCGTCAATGCGGTTGGCAGACGGGCGGCGGCTGATTCGATGGCGAGCGGTACAGGTCCGTGATGAGATGCAAGAGTACTCAGTAGCAAAGAAGGAAAGAAAAAGAAAGCAAAAGAGAAGAGAGAGAAGAAAAAAGGAATGGCTGTTGGCAAAAGAAGCAGGCAGTCGTGTGTCTGTCGTTGGAATGCAAAGTCGACAGGAAGAAGATGTGGAGAGGGGGACAAGAGATGGAAGTCGAGAAGTGGTCTGGCGAGCAAGAAACAAGGAACAAGAAAAGGTTCCGGAACACAGCGTCTATATGTACAAGTGTGAACGATGGAGATATGGGGCGGCCCTTTTGAGGATCGTCTCGAGAAGGTCGAAGCCAAAGAATACGCTACGGGTGGATAAGAGATGGAAGGAACGAGCGAAAAGGCAGGAACGGGGGGGGGGGGTGAAGGCATATTACACATGTTTCTTAGAAAACAAAATAGCAAATAGCCCTGCACCTCTAGCCGGGGGTGGAAGAAAGGGAAGGGGCCCGTTAAACCTTGCATACTACGGGACTGCTCTTTCCCTCTTTGCCTTCAACTCTTGTGGAGGAAGGCGCCAGGCACGCCCGAGGAAGGAGGGACGTACGAACTGGCTCTTGAGAGACGAGATGGGCAAACACGAAAAAGAAACGCAACCAGAACAAGAGTCAGGAGAATACGGCAAAACGCACGCAGTCTACGCACCCAGGAAAGGTACCTGTCTGCCGTGGGCGCGGTCGGGGAAAAAAAAAAGAAACCACTGGCAGAATGGAGAAACAGTACGAGTATGAAAGAGTTTTTTCGCCCCCCGTTCCACTCCGGCGGCAAGGCCTAGCGTCGAAATCATCAGCACGCCCATCGCTCTTCCCCTAAAGACGGGTCCTGTCCTGGGCGAGTGGCATGGGGGCGCTACTATGGCCAGACGCAGCGATGCTGTGCATACTCGTACTCGTACTTGTAGGGAGACAAAGCAAAGTATCTTACTCCGTATCTTATGAAGAGCGGACAGGAGCTACGCATCACAATCGCAGTCACAAGAGAGGGAAAAACAGCGCGCGATGTGGCAGACGAGTGGGAGGGAGTACGAATAGAGAAAGTGCAAGCCTCGCAAGTGCAAGGCTCGCACCTGCACACCTGCAGCCAAAGAGGGGCGTGTTGAGGTCGCGATATTACCAAGCGGCGTGGAAGGCGCGGCCCAGCAAAACCCTCCCTCTTTCTCATGCGCTCCGTAGCTCGAATGGGGGCAACGGGGAGGCAAGAGCAGAAACGGGTCCGAAGTGGCAGCCTCAGCGCTCCGTAGAGCAAATTCGCAATGCCTGTAATGCGGTTGGTAGAAACACTTTTCGTCCCCAGCACGGGCTTTTGCTCCTCGTTCTGCTATCCTTTTCTTTCGAATCTTGTCCTCGGTTCTGTGATGCGCACACGTTAGAGCCAACTTTTTTGGTTGCTTTTTTCATCTTTGATCTGTGCTGATACATATCCATAGACTCACCCTCCCCTTCCCCACTAATTATGTTAGCGGCACGCCCCTCCTTCCGATTGTTACGCATTTCGTGGTGAAAACAGTTCTAGAATCCTTGCAGCTGGGCTGGCCCAAAAGGGCAAGGGCGAAGAAGGAAAAGAAGCAAGAAAACAAGTAATAACACGACAATAAAATACGAGTAAATGAAGCCATCAAAACATCACTGTGAGCATCGATGAGAGGCAGAAAAAGAAAGGGCCAGCCCGCGCATTGTGGCTGTTGACAATTAAGAATTGTAAATGGACAATCGGCCCATAATCGGCCCCCATCACCGGCGCTGGGCCAGCGAAATAAAGCCCACGGCCGCCCGCCATGCATTCAGAAAAGTGGTTGATGGGTGCGCCCTGCATCGACATGAGCATCCACACACAGCACAGCTCTGCGTATCAGATGTTGTTCTTGGCCCGGCGCCCCCATCCTTACCCTCTCGCCTTGTTGACAGTGGGCGGTGCATCAACGGGCAAACCTCGCCGCCTTGCTTGCACCCAATAATTGCTCGAGACAGACACGGGGAAGATACACTGCGTTACGAATGAGAAGGCCTCGTCTCGAATAGGCTTTGTCAGGTATGCTCGTAAGTTGCTACATCTGTCGAACTTTCGTGGTTCTTCCCCACGCAACAAGCGCCTCTTCATGATCACCCTCCCCTCCTCACCCCCAGGATCTATTGAGCCTTGGATCGGCAAACGGTGCGCCGACGGCATACGGCAGTGGTTAGTTGAAACAAAAAAAACGATATCAACTGTCTGAATGGAGGGGGAGAGAGGAGGGAGGAAGGAACTGAAATCGCGCACTCCCCGACAGTGTTGCGTGCCTCTCATCGCCTCGTCTGCCCATCTCCTCTTTTTTTATGTGCTCTGTACACTTTCACCGAATTTTTCTTCAAGCGTGACCTCTTATCTCTTCATCTCCTCACTTCAAGATGCACACATGACGACTCTCTACGGGTTGCACGCATTACATGGTGTAAGCCCACCCTCCTTTAGGATATGAGTAAAAATCTTCAGACCATGGGGCACGGCCAAGAAGTCTTTCCCTTCCTCACCTGGCTTGTGCTCCCTGACCTCCATCAGCCTGCGTCCTTTTTCTGCACTCCATAATCTCAGTACACAGATTGCCTCGATTTTTTCATGTTCCCTCCCGTGACGCAGATAAAGGATGATCGCATCCCGGCGGGGGAAAGGACATCACGCCGCGTCTGCATCCGCCCTGGAGAAAAAGTCCGCCCTCCCTCTTCATTTGCACATGCTCTACGAAGTACGCTGCAAGGCCTTGTTCGTCTGTCGTCTGATGAGTTTTCTTCTCTCTTGTTTTTTCTCTATTTTCTTGGCTAGGGTAGTCTCCGCATTCTGCACTCCGTCTCCTACATCTGCAAACTAGGCCGGCTGCCCGGGGCAGGTTGACTGCCCCATACGGAGCTTTTAGCTATGGAGATACGGAGTACGAAGTACATCGTGTATCTCCCCCTTTTCATAGGAAAAGTCGAGAACGAGTACATGTATAATAAATCCAAAAGCCCAGAGGCCAGGAGAGGCATCAACGCCAGAAAGAAACCTCATACACTAGGTTGTTTGCATTAGGTTTAGTGCGTTTCCAGGCCCTCTCTTTTTTTTTCTGCCTCGCCGCCGTATTGTCCTTTTTCGCGAGTTATTTATCAGTACGGGTACTTCTGCGGAATAAAATGTATGACAAGCCATTTGAAAGGGCGTTTATGGTATTGCGGTGCTTCCACTTTGCGCCTTCCCCGGACTCCGCAGGTCGTCTTCTGTTTATGCGCTATTCTTCTAGGAGAGGAAGGAGCCTGGCCAAGCACCTGGCACCGGCCGATTGCGGAGGTGTGTCTACTAAAAAGAAGGTGCGATCTGGCTGCGAAAGGGTGGTGGCCCGGCTCTTTTCGCGTCTTCCCAGTCTGACAGGAAATAACAGAATAGATCCCGAAAATTTTAGACTGCGTACAGAAAGAAAGAAAAATTATTCATCAGACGACAGAAAAAACTCTGACGTACATAGAGAGTGCTGCACTTCCCCTGATCTGATGCGGTCACCTGCTTCCTCTTGCCTTTCTGCGCAACGAAACAGCTTGGAAGCCAAAGCCTTGCACCGTTCTTTCCCTATTGACTCATGACATCGTGCGTCAGAAGGCGCACGTGACAACGCCAACTCCCATCTCCACCATCTACCATCTGCCATCTGTACGGCGCTGTCGCCTGCCCTCTTGCCTCTTAGTTGTCTGTTGTGTTTTGCCTTCCCTCGAGTCGCCATTGCCTTTTTTGCGCAAGGCCACGTCTTGACCCGTCTCTTGGGCTGGATGCTACGTGCCCTTACCCTGTCTTTTTCCAGGGAAGTGGACCCGACCGCCAGGACTCAAACCCAAATAGGCATTCTGTTACTTAATGGTTATGTACAGCGACGGCAAACCGTTAGCAAACCACCTATTTGCGCAACCAGTCCTGGCCATGCGATAAAACGAGCCCGCCCAGTCTCCAGTGAAATGGCACCGAGAACGCTCATTAATACTGACAAGAGAGATCCAGAGCCCTGGGTGCAATTGGCCAATAGGAGGCCGGCCTTTTTAGCTGAGGCAGGTGGCCACCACACCCACAGTGCCCGCAGGCACCTGAGAGACCTGAAATGCCATTCGCTCCTGCCCTGTTCCCAGCCTTGGGCGACCGCCTCTCGCCCCTTCCCAGCGCTGGCCTTGTCCCCTTTGGGGTTTCTCTTTCACGTTCTTTTTTCTAAAACAAGCTTCTCTGCGGCCGCCTTGGCCTAGGCGAGCCTGCCTTCTGCACAGGCAAATCGCTAAAGCCACTCCCCTGCGCAGAATGAGATCAGCCAACCAGCGGCCGCAGATGCGACGAGTTCGAAGCTGTTTCTTTATCGCGCCAATGACAAGGCTGCTTTACACATTGCCATTGCACATCCAGCTCCGCTCTGTTATGTCTTTTGTCCAGCCTTTTACGAAGCATTAGTACAGAGTAATACTGTTCACAATGGGTTCTTATCTGTTGTGCGATCAAAACAGGACTCATCGGTAATTTTACAGTGGATGGTGCCTGTACTCGTACGTGTACGTGTACGGCAGGGCCCTGGACATCCACTGTGTTACAGCGCTTAGGCTTCTGTTAGGCTTCTGGAGCATGTTCAGCACAGCACGTCACTGTTTCTGACGATTGATTGCCTGGCCTGCTTGGCTCAATGCGCCCCAATCTTTTACACATTTCTGTTCGTGATCTGTGCCTGCCTCCGCTCCGTCGAGGCAGTGTTTAGCTAGGAGTTTTTTCGTTGCAGCGAAATAATAAGACGCACGAGCTGCCCCTGTTGACCGAGGAAGCTCGAGGTGAAATGACGAAAACGAAGAAGCAAGGAAGACGACCAAAAAAGCAGGGTCCTCGTTCCAGGGGGGCCTTGCTCGTTGGGCAGCTATGGGGAATTTTTGTGCTTGTGTTTCTTTTTTTCGTTCTTTTCTGTTTTCCTCATCTCGGCCTTCGACCGCCTTCTCTACTTGCTTGATTCCGGCGATCGTCATTCGTATGCTTCGCAGTGACGTTAACACAGCCTTTACACCGTACAGAAGAACGCAAAAGAAGTCGACCTAAAAGTGCCTGTACAAATTCTCCGTGATGCATCTGCTAAAAAAACAAACAGCAGTGGATTTTTCGCCTCTCCAAACAAGGTCACGTTGATGTTCCCCACGACGACAGCCGGTAGGAGTTTCTCGAGCTGTCGCTTTTTTTTTCTGTTTCTTCTCTTCATCTATAAAAGTACTCTTTACTCGTACTCTCCTTTCTGGTCTGTGCAGGGAGCTCCACGAGACTGGACACGAATAAAGCAAGGCGAGAGAGAGTGAAAGTGGGTGTCGCTTGGCGAAAACCACACGACAGCCTTCATTCTCCATACGGAGGATTTTTTTTTTCTTTCTTTGCCCTTTTTGAGTATTCAGGAGCTTTATTCGACGACTGGCTAAGATGAGGAGAGAGAAAATCGGTTTGTGGCTATTCTCTTCACCTGACTTTCCCTCAGGATTTGTGACGCCAAGCACAGCTTCAGGTTCTTTTTTTTTTTCTGTCTTGTTCTCATCTCTCTCTTATCTACTTGGCATGCGAGAACCAATAGGTTTTGCGCGAATATAGGACGCATCACATATGGTGGCACAACAGGAGATGATCTGTGCGGCGTAGATATGAATGGGAAGGAGGAGAAGAAGAAAGGAGAAACAAGACAAAAATCATACCAGGCATAATCAAAGCAGATACCCTCCCTCCCCCATCATCTCGGGACTTATTACCGACGATTGAAAATGTGTGCACACCCACGACGACGGTAGAACTGCCCAGCCCTGTCGAGCCATACTGGGAGGCTTTTCAGTTAATGACTATCTACGGTGCATCTATTTTGAGGGGTCATAATGGGCGCACAGTTAGAAGCATCGCAGCGCCCCTGGAAGTAGACGATCTGTATACAGTTGGCCTGTGTTCTTCGCTTTTCCTTTAGGTGGCCTCATTTCCTTTGCGTTTCTGAATCACAACGTAAAACGACACTGTCACGGCATTGTAGACTTACGAGAGTCTCGTACGTAGTTTTGGGCGCACAAGAGTTTATCTCGAGCCCTGGCAGGCTCGTGATGCATCCTCCCGCAACAGGCCGCAACAGGCCGCAACAGGCCACAACAGGGTCCACGCCAGCCCTCGCCCTCTCCGGCAGTTCCTTATTGCCTTTGCTCATTCCTCGTGTTCACGACTACAAAGTTTTTGCGATCCCTGTACGAGTAGCTGTGATGCTAGCAAACTGTGATGAAATGACCTCATTGGGGTTGCTTTTTTCTACCCAGACACAATAAGGTAACCTCTTCTATTTCATACATTGCACCCTCCCTGTCGTGTATATTGTTACCTTGAATATCGCGCACGCCTCTCATCCTTTTTCTTTATCTCTTGGTCCTCCCCACGCGAAACCACGACTGCCAAGGGGCCCCAAAGAAGGAAATTAACGACGCGGGAAATTCTGCAAGACCGCGACCAGAGGAGCGAGGCATTTGCTTCGCCTTGGCAACTGCGGAGCCCATTGCTTGCCTACGGTCTGCTGTCTCATATGAAAGGGGTGCGCAAAGTCGGAAAAGATCAACAACTCTTATCATCGTACCGAAATCTTGGCTTTAGGGGTTCATGTCAGGGTTGGCAAAAGAACAGTAAAGGAAGCATATTATGCTAATAAACAAAAAGGTACCGGGACATGAGTGGCTCAAATTCTTTATGACTCGCGTTGCGTACTAGACTTTCAACGTTCGATGTTTTACATGTTCAAGTCTGAAAAAAAAACGGCATCTTGAAATCAACAAAGCAGGACAACAAAGGAAATAATCAAAAGAGAAACGCGTCAACGCAAACAAGGTATTCACTCATACTCATGATCATATAATCTCAGTGGCCATCCTTCTCTCCATCCCAATATGGCGTATCCAAAACAGTCATTGACATTCATTCTAGGTATCCTCCGGCGTGTACATATATCCACCCCCTCCTACTTCCTCTTCCGACTCCCGTTCACCAGCCGGTCTGTCAACAAACCGGCCACCGCAGACTCGACCACGTGCCGCCGCGTGTTGCTTGCCATTGTGGTTGTTACTCTCGACGGCCGTGTCAGCCACGGCAGCGCCAATGGCCGCCGTAGCCACGCGGCCGGCCATGTATCCGCTGGTCCAGTTGCCGGGGCGTCTTGCGCAGACGGAATGCCTCGAGTGCGCCGGCCGTGATGGCCGATGTGACGACATGGCGAAGCTCGCGGGAAGTGGACGAGCTTCTGCGAGAGGACGTTGACGAAGCAGAGGATGACGACGCGTGAGACGGTCCTTGAATAAGAAGAGTGAGAGCGGCGGCGTTCCGGACGGGCATGACGGCTCTTGCTCTGCCGCGACCGCGCGATGCCATAGGTGGTACGCGACGGTCGTAAGTGATCATTGTCATCGTAGACATTGTAGTCGCCACGGCCGTAGCCATAGCGGCCGTTGTTCGTAGTAGTCGTTGTCGTAGCCGGAGCGGTCATTGCACCGGTCGCCTGCCGGCGCGAAAGAGCGGCCGCGGCGCTCAGAAGGATAGGACGAGGTCATGGCCTTTTTTTGTGCCTTTGGGATATTGTCGTTTTGCTCGGTTCTTTCTTTTTCGTTTTTCGTTCTGAGTTCGTTTTTGCCCAACTTCATAAACTCGTCTCCCATTGTGGCAGCCATCCATCGTTCATATTTGAGATGGTATTATATGACCGACGTAAGAGCTATGCCTATTTCCTGTTTCCATTCGGTGGCCGAAACGAAACCTATATCCATTCAAAGACACTGATATTTTTTTGAGACAGCCAGACTGTCTCACTGTCAAGATTGCCTCATCACCTACCGCCTCTCCTGGTTCCCCAGGCTGTCCGCATGACCCTGAAACTTAGGATGCAACAGAACAGCATCGAAGAACTATAAAGGCCATCATAAAGGTCAGAACAAAGCAGCCATAGGCCAGGCGCTACAAGGCTGTGCCGTGCATGGATGTCTTCGATCGAGTGCCCTGATTCTGGTGACACAGCTCTGGTTTTGCAGGGGACCGTTTGTGCACTGTGGTGAGTTTCTGCAATTTACTTAGTATGTTTTTTTTTGGTGCGCAGTGGTCAGTGGACAATGTCGATCGCTGCACGGGCTGTGACGTCGTGGGAGGTGGGTTTCTGACATCGGTGGCCAATCTTTCGATGAGGGGAAGGGTGTCATTGGAAAAACAGGTTCCGCAAACCTCAAGTTCGCCATTTGGGGGTAATAGAAGCAGAGAAGTTGAGAGGACAGAGGTCTTTTTCGACAAGACAGTCTGATAGGCTTGTCCACCGATGGGGATCCCTCTTGGTAAAGCACAATGAAGAGGAGCTCAGACAAGACATTGAGGGCTGTCTGTTCTCTCAGAATGTAAAGGAAACAAAGGCAGAGGACGTGTAGTGGGTGGCACTTACACGGAAAAGTGGAGTCACCCAAATAACATGTAATAACACGTACCATCGACTGTGGTTGTTGCCTCCTGCTTCTGCGGTTTGGATGCAATGGTCCTTTGGTAACAAAGGAATTGTCGTCGCAATGCAAAAGACAAGAAAGCAAGGGAAACCAAGGATAAAAGAGCAAAAAAACGCAAAAAACAAGGCAAAAACGAGGAAGAAAGCAAAATCAATATCATGAAATCACACTCTACATCGTCCTCGAAAAAAACCTGATCAGCGTCCGGGCACCAGACACACCCAAGTCCATCTGCGGGTAGCAGATGGACACCTCATCCTCTTCGGCGCCAACTTGTCGCGGAATTCGCTCTTCTGGTACAGCTTCAGTTGCTCTGTGACGATGCAGTACGTCCGCGACAGTGTCTTGGCCAGAACCGAGCTCGCCCCGGCCGAACCGGATTTCGGCAGGTGTGCTAAGGTCCTCGTGGGGAAAGCGCATTTTTGGCAATCTCAGTCTCTCTGCGGTTCCGCTCGTAGACGCCTTTGACAATAATCTTTAGGAGATTGTCGATGATGCTCACAGCAGTCCCTTTCAATCACCATGTCGAGGTCAAGGGTGTCCTTTCATCTTCCTCGACACGATCAATTGTGAACGCGTCCAGCAGAGAGTTCTCTTCGACGTCCACGAGAACGTGGATTGTGTCCAACAGTAGCTCAAAGTCGTGGATTGAGCGCCCGGCGACAAAGCAGACAACTCGCGCTGCTTGGCACGCTGCCAGATCTCGTCCTTTTCTTGCTGCTTGTCCTGCCCAAGATGAGGCCCTGCTTGGCCTTTTCGGCGTCCTTGAAATTTTTGGGGTCTTCGAGGGCTTCAACGTCGCCGAGCTTGAGCCTGGAGATGTGGTTCTTGGCGGCCGAGTGTCCGATGACCTGGTTGAGCTGAGCAGCGGCTGCTTCAGCCCGTTCGGCGACATCGTTGGTAGCTGTATGGCTGTTGCAGTATCGTGTACTCCATACTGGTGTGCTGTTGGTGTTGGGGATAAAGAAGAGATGTCGTCTGTCAGGAGGACAAGCCAGGAAATGGGAAACGGAAGGAGCTTTGCGTAGAATTTCCAAAGCGGAGTCCAAGAAGCAGGAGCGATCATGCTGTGTTCAAAGTAAACACACCACAAACGCCACACGACCACCGAAATCGCACACTGTCCCATCGCGACTTCCCATCGCAGCTTCCCGCTAGGAACCTGCCTTCCAAAGAAAACCGAACCAAAGTAGTGTGATGGATGTGGTGCTAGTCGGTGGCTCCTGCCGTGGGAGAAAGGCATCGCGGTACGGAGTACATGATGTCATCCATATTTGTAGGGCAGTGGCACGTCTGTGTTAGGAAACCGCATCGAGGCGTCCTTCCCTATTGAGCCAATGAAGACAAACAGAGCATATCAACGGGACTTTCGGTTCCTCCGCCGTGTCTCGATTGTCGTAATAAAAGCCATGACGAGGTGCGATTCTTCAGATGCGCCAACCGCCAATAAGAACCCGAGAGCCTTGCCACTCAACGCTGCGGGGACGGGCCTCGGCTAGCCAGGTCCAAAACAGGACTTTCCGGCCAGCGATTGACGGTTATGACGTTGGCATTGGATAGAGGAAGTATCTTTTGAACCAGAGAGGAGGTGAAAGAGGAGACGGCGCGATGGAGAGCAACTTGACTGATACTGCATCTTTTAAGAACAGTCAGAGCCGGGTAGCATCGCACGTGCACTCTTGTCCAACAGCAACCCATTGAAACACCCAACCAGCCCAGCCCGCCAGCTGTGTTTGAACCAATTACGGAGGACTATCTACAGCTCCTATCCATCACTTATTGATACTGTCCTGTCTTTTCTGACACACACCGGCACAGGATGACAGAGTCCAAGGAGCACGACGCCAAGCCGGCGCCCACGCAGACGAATGTCGAGGGCATCCCCGTGGGCCTCACCGACCCGCAGGACGATCCCGGCCGCGAGGCCGAGGTGGCCACGAGCCAGCGCAGGAACAAGGCCGCAGACAAGAACACCACAGCGCCGCCGTCGCGCTTTTCCCTGCGCGTGTCTGCCGGCTTGTGGCGGACGCTCCAGTACGTCGCCATGACGTCGCACTTTATGGCACCGCCGCGGCCGCCCTCGCCGGCCTTTACGCACACGATCAAGTCCACGCTCTCGGTCAAGCACAAGGGCGGCTCGATTTCCTTGCTGTTCTATACGCCGGAGGGGTACGGCAGCAAGACGTCGCCGACGCAGCAAACCTATCCGGCGGTTGTCAATTTCCATGGCGGCGGTTTTGTGCTCGGCGCCGGCACAGACGACGCGCGGTTGGCCCGCTTCGTGACCGAGACGGCCGGTGCTGTGTTCGTGTCGGTCAACTACCGCCTTGCTCCCGAGCACGCGTTTCCCTACGGCCGTCGAGGATGCAGCAGATGCGCTGCTGTACGTGATTCGCAATGCAGCGGAGCTGCGCATTGACCCCATGCGCCTGGCCACGTCGGGGTTTTCGTCCGGTGGAAACCTCTGCCTGACGTCATTATTGCGACTGGGAGAGTACTGCCATCAAACACAGAAGACGCCGGCGCTCCCGGAGCACCGCATCGTGGCCGCGGCCACATGGTACCCCATCACCGACTACACCTTGAGCCGCGCCGAGCGGCGTACAGCGTGCAAACGGCCGGACCAGGCGCTGCCGTCGGTGCTTACGGACCTCTTTGATGCATCGTACCTCTACCCCCCAGACCTGGATTTGCGGGACCCTTGTCTCTCCCCGTTACAGGCCACCGATGAGCGGCTGGCGCGTGACCTGCCGCCGTTGATTCTGCTCTACACGTGCGAGTGGGACATGCTGCTGCAGGAGGGCGAGGACCTGGCGCGGCGGCTGGGCCGGGCGCCGATTGGCAAGGACGTCCACTACAAGATGATCCCCGAAGTGCCGCACAGCTGGGACAAGAGCCCGAACCCGCTCAAGGCTGCACCAGGCGCCGAGGAGCTGTACCGGGAATGTTGCGAAAAGCTAAAGGCAGCGTTTGCGGGGAAGACAACAGTATCGTGAGTTTTTGTGGGTAGTAGTAGTGGTGGTGGTGGTAATAGTACCCATCAGATATATGAAAAAAGGTTGCTTCTTTTAACACTGCATCCCGACAAAATATAAATCAAAGGAAAAAAGGGAAAGCCTATAACAAGGCCCGCTCAAATGTGTATCAAAAAGACAGAAAACAGAGGAACAGAAAAACATAAACAAAGGCTAAACAAGGCAAAAGAAAAGGGCTAAACTGCACACGCCGCTCTCGCGGGCAAATTTCGACCGTGTCATGCCAGCTCGTGCCGTGGTGGATCGCTGGGAGCCTCGTACACGGGCGAGGGCTGCATAGCACCGCTCTTCATCGACATTGGCGTCGCTGCCGAACCAAAGTACGAGGCGTCGTACATCATGCTGTTGTCTTGGTGTGGCGGCGGCGGCTGCATCCCCATGTTGCCCGACATATTCGGTGGCGGGGCGTATGCAATCTGCCGCTTTGCCTTGCGCTGCTTGATAAAGAGGTAGACAAACGCGCCGATCAGCGCCAGCCCGACGACAACCGAGGCCACAGAAATGCCCGCCACGGCGCTGTTGGAGAGATGGGATGACGGGCTGGGCGAGCCTGTCGCGGTTGCTGTGCTTGTGGTGCCCGTCTCGGCCGGCGTCGTCGAGCTGGATCCTCCGCTGCTGCTGCTGGGGAGATCGTTGGCCTGATGGACGAGCTGGAACATGGGCGCCTCCAGCGTAACGGTGTTGAACAAGTAGAGATTGACGGCAGTCGAGGTAACGGTGCTGGCACTGGCTGCACCGGCCCCGGAGCCCGAGGCAGACATCGTGCTCGTCTGCGTCGTCGTCACGGTCGCCGTGCTGGGTACTGTATAGTAGCTAAGGGTGTTGCTGGTGCCGGAGGAGCATTGCAAGGCCGAGAACGAGCCCGTGGACACGACACTGATGCAGGTCTGGGCGTCGGTGTTGCCACCCCATGAGCAAGTGTAGTTTCTGAGATAGTCAGCTGGGAGGCTTACAGGCCAAGGTGGATGGAAACGGAAGGAAACAAGGAAAATAGGGCGGGGTGGCGCCTACGGAGGACAGCATCCAACGGCCGTCTCGTAAGACGAGATGGGAAACTGAAATTGGAAGCCGCCGACAGTCGTGCCGGTCGCTGAGCAGGCCGTGTTGTAGCCCACCGGACAGCTCAGGCCCGGTGAGTAGATGCCCCAGCCGTTGAGCGCCACACCGGTGCTGATGCTCGTGGAGCCCGTTGTTGCGCGGGGCGGCCAGCAGTCGGCATTGTCCTGGACGCCCTGGGCATTGCTGGGGTTGTTGCTGCACGTCTGCGCCTGCCATGCGACGAGGCAGTACGAGCACTGGATGATGTTGACCGTGCAGCTGGCCGGATATGTAAAGGGCGTGGTCAGAGGACCGAGGTTTGTTCGTACTGTCGTCATCGCGGGAGAGATGATTTGTTTTCTGTTTTGAGGAGAAGCAAAGATTAAGAGAGGCAAGAGAGACAAGAGAGCCGGCCTCGACGTAATGGCCTCGCGGACGTCGTGTTGTGCTTCCAGAAGACGATGTAATAGATCGAGACGGTGGTTCGTGAAAGGAGAAAGTCAACAGTCAAAAACGAGATGAGAGAAGAAGAAAAGACAATTTGGTGATCTGCAGTTGAAAGCTGGCAGTGGAGAGACAAAGGGGACTGGGAGGTTTCTGCAGCTGGGAAAAGAAAGAAATTAGAAAAATAAAAAGGACAAGGGGTGAGTGAGACAGAGGACAAGCTACATATACAAATTCATACGGAGGGAAGTATTCTCTCTGTCTCGTGTTTGTGTCTCTGCTACTTGCTACTACCCCCCTTTCGAATCCTTCCACCCAAGTCTGCTTCCTGTCCCCTGGCCATGCGGCACGAAAGCTGCAGCGCCCCCTTTCGATAGGTCTCGGCCTTGTCAAGGAGGTCCATCTTACCCTCTGTCCCTCTACGTCAACATTTCGGGGAGGGGGACTGACCGACTCCAAGACCAAACGAGGAATGGTGAAGAGGGAGAAGAAAAGGGGGGAGGTTGCGTATGTACGAGGCGGAATTGCTGCTGGTCGTCCTATCTACTCGCACTCGACGTCCAGCTGTGTCCTGGCTCAACCAAGGTTTAGCGTCTGCCCTTCCCACCGCGGGCCGCATTAGCTCTGTGCTCACGAGGAAGGCGCAGGCCACACAGCGCTCTAAGGCTGCCATTTTTACACACTTCTGTATATTTCTGCACATTTCTGCACATTTCTGCACATTTTGGCGCTCTTTTCTCTTTCCGCAGTCTGTAGGAGCGCACTACTTATTCTGCACAAGGCAGTCCCAGGTAGTATTTCAATGGGGCGGTGCGCGTTATTTGTAACTCAACCATGCAGGCATGCCTGCCACATCAACTGACTGGGGGAGGCTTCAAAAATTAACCGCTGGGAGGGCTGAAAGGTTTGGCGAAGCCCTTGTTTAGATTTGTTTAGATTAGGCTCTGAGCCAATAAGACGGCGAGCCCACCCTCCCTCACAGGCACGCCTACTCGTAGACCAGGACGAGCAGTGTGGCAGTGGGCTTGCCGGGTGTCTCCGCCATCTTGGAGCTCTTCTCAACTGCCACAAAAAACAAACACTTTCTCGAAAGTGGAAGTGAAAGAGGAAGAAGCATCCGGCCCTCTGGGTCCAGATCGTGGCCCCGAGGCCCCAACACTGTTGCTGTAGTTGTTTGGCGTGTATTGGTCCCGAGCGCGTATAGGCGTTTTTTTTTGCTGCCGAAGGATCTTGGGTCTGGAAGGTTGTTTAAGAGAAAAACGTCTTCGTTGACAGAACGCATACGCGTACTTGTAGGGACGAATGAACGGCTTGGTATGTGACCTAGGCGTTTCCGATGGTTTCCGAGCATGTCAAAGTCACCACCAGCTGCTACCCAGAACCGAGTGCCAAAAAATGCATTGCAAAAAGTCGCTGACGTGTCAGGAAAATATAGACAGAAAACAAAAACCAAAGAAAAAGCACGCCCTCATGCACCGTAAAACCCATGCCCTATACAGAGCGGTGCTGTCCCAAAACGCCAATTTCTTCTCTTTCTCTTTTCCGTGAAGTGCGGATGTGTCATGAGCCAGTTCGATGTGACTTGGATCGAGGTGCCGTGGTGATAACTGTGGCTCACCGTTTGCACTCGTCCCATCTCTTGTTGCCCCGATAGCCTTGGGTCCCTCCGTCCCTCCGTCTCTCCGTCTCTCCGTCTCTCCGTCTCTCCGCTTCTTTGATTCTCTTGTCGCCCCTTGTTTCGTCTTGTGGCGTGTATGCAGGCCTGATCAGAGGAAGCCTGCCGTCTTAAGCACCTTTTGGACCTCCTCGGCTTCCTACACACGCCCAGTCGTGAACAGGCCATTGTTAGTGACGGCGCACGAGATAGCAGAGAGCATGGCGGCTGAGAGCAGCACGTCGACTCGACAGGGCGAGAGACAGAGAGAGAGAGTGAGAATAAATAGAGAAAAATAAAGACACAAGAGGGTAGGGGAGCGAGGGGAAACCCGAGTCGAGAAGGACTGTCCAAGGCTCCTGTGAGAGAAGCCATCCTGAACGTGACGGTCATTGGTCTACATGATCTTTGTGACTTCTTCCTCGACCTGAAATGTTTGAAATAAACGGGCATTCGGTCAGCTGAAAGTGGTGCGGAGACGAGGCGAGCGAGAGCTACGCGCAGACGGACGAAGGAAAGCCCAGTAAAGGGGGAGGGCGAGAATGCGCAAACGACGAACCCGTACACAATCGAGTCTCGACATGGAGGGGACGAATTTGAAAGAAAAAAGGACGGCAGAAAAGACAAAAGAAAAAAAGGGAGAGCAACAGCGCGAACAACATACCTCCATGTCTTCCAGCGAGTCTTGCTGTCCGATACACCGCAAGACATTCTTCTTGCTGCTCTCTTGCAGCTCGCCCGCCAGCAGCAGCTCGTCGAGGATGTAGTAGGCCTTGGTGAAGGAGAAGATGATATCGAGCTCGCAGACGTTGCCGTAGTACTTATCCATCTGCTCGACGTAGCGGTGGATAATCTCGAGTGTGATCAGCTCATTGTCGTCGGAGGAGCAGCCGGCAATGAAGAAGAGCGAAGCGTAGCGGCGGTAAACAATCTTGGTGTCTGCGCAGAAAGAGCCAGAAGAGTCAGCGGCGGCACAGCTTTCGGCATGAGAGCAACAATGGAACAACGGAACAAAAAAGGCTGGCACATACTCTTGTACTCGAGAAAGTTGCACATGCGCGTGCGCCGCGCGAGCACCAGCTGGGTCACGTCCTTGACAATCTTGGCCTTCTCACGGGGCGAGAGGGTGGTGAACCACTTTGCGAGGCGCTGCGAGGAGGGAGGGAACTTGTTAGGACAGGTGTCGTGTGTGCTGGCACGGAGGCTCTGTGTTGGAGGGGCTTCTGCTTACCACTTTGCCCTGCCGTGAAAGCAGGATGAGGTAGCTGCAAGGCGAGGCGGTCAGTATGGCGGAGCACGCAAAGCAATCGTCAGATCCAGAAGAGGGGGGAGGGAGGGTGCAGGCCTTACTTGATGGCCATGGCGAGAGTTGGGAAGAGCAGGTGGCAGGCAGGAAGTAAAGTCGGCGTCTGGCGTCGTGAAAGGGTCGAGGCTCGATGTTGCGATGTCGTGGGGCGGCTATGAAAGGAGGCCTGGAGGTGTCGTCAGGGACAGATATTTCGATGCGAGATCGTTGGCCTGGGGCCTGGATCTCCACCGCCTGGAAAGATACCCACCAATAGGAGGCGAAGGTGGGGTAGTTTCCAGAAGTGTGTCTGGCGGATGCGCACTCGTCGGCGCTTTCCTTTCCAGGAGTTTGTGCTGACGCGCTTGCTTGCATTTGTGCCACAGTGGTCTTGGAGGGGGCAACTGCCTAAAGCAGATTCACATTACAGTGGCTCGTGGGGCGCATTGAAGATTCAAGGCACAGCACGGCTGTACGGAGTACGGAGTAGATGTTTTTCGTCCACTTACATCTGCGCCTTGCACTGCAGGTGTCTATCGTAAGATGCATGTACACGAACAAAATATCACCAACATGACTGAGTGGCTTTTGAGGTGTCATGTTTTCCCTGGCTTGTCGTCTTCAACTTCACTTTGCATCCGCACTTTCCTCATTTGCCCGGGTGCGCTTGTCCGGCGACCCCCAACCGCGTGGCGTGGGATGCATCCCTGGAAGGAACGCTGCCGAGCGTGGGAGGAAGGAGCCAGCATGAAGTGAGGATGCGTTGCAGACAGTTGGCAAAAGGAAGGCGCTGTCTGTTGGACCTCGGTGGCACCTACCCTTTTTCATATAAAGTATCTGTCATCGCGCCTACCTCCATCGTCCCTTTGTATTTCACCTTGGTCACCCCCCATCCTGCTGTTGTCTCCCCACATCGACTGTTTACGCTTTCCTGTCGTATCTTGACCCGTTGTCGCTGTTTCCCTTTCTCCCCGTCGTCAACAGGCTCGAAAGGGCAACTACGACCAGGGAAAGCTCGCTATCGGATCCATGACTCGCCAGGCCGTTCCGCGATTACTAATGCTCTATTAATGCTGGGCGGATTCTGTGAACGCTTGTGCCCGCGGCAAGCGCTATTTCCCACACTCTACGAGTACATGTACTCGTTTTCATGTAAGAAAATCACGTTCCGGCCACGGCTCGTCTGCTGTCTAGATTAGCTAGTGTCCGTTGGAGCCCCTCCCTCGTAGGGCCTTTCCATTGTCGTAATTTTTTTTTTGCTTCTGGCTCCTTTGCTCCTTCCCGCTTTCGCTTCCGTCCGCACTACCAGCGGTCATTCCGAGTTGGGCGTCTTTCGATTTGTCCGATCATATTATATCCCTAATACAAACTTCTTTCCTCAACAAGGCGAGCGACTAGCATCGTTCTTCCCTTTTCGCCATTGACAGCCACTTCTTCTCTTCTTCTTTCCTCTCTTTCCACCTTGCGGCTCTTTGCAGTTTCCTATTTCCTCACTATCGCGCGTGGGAAGGAAGCGACGACCACCCCTCCTCCCTCCTGCGTATTGCGTATTTCTCCCACCTCGCCTGCCGGCAACTACCACCCCCATCTCACGGCGACTTCTACCGACTACGCAGGACCCTCGCGGCCTCCTGCGTCGACGCCATGACGAAGCTTATTCTCTCAACAGGGTGAGTTTTTTTTTTCTTCTTTTTTTCCCCTTCTTTGTGTGTGTGTGTGTGTGTGTTTCTTGCCCCTCGATGTCTCTTTTCTTATCTGGCCGTTCTCGACTGCCACGGTTGCGCACGGGCCTGTCGGGCGCAATTCCACTGGCCTCGCAAAAGGTCGCTGACTTGCATATTCACGTCCATTTTGCTGACAATTACTCTTTTTGGTTCCCCTCATGCAGCAACATTGTCTCCGGCGGCCCATCGATAATTCGCAAGCCGGGCACATTCCGGTCCAATTTCGAGTTGACAAGCTCGCTGCGCAGCAGCTTCTCGTCCGCACAGCAGGCCAGCGCAGAAGATGAAGCGTACAGTGCGCGAAACGGCAGCCCCGCCGACACCGGAGCGGTGACGGCGGCGGCGGCGGCTGCGACCAATGGCGATGTAGTGAACGGCCACGCAAACGGCACGGCCAACGGTACCGCCAAGACCAATGGAACTCTCAACGGCGTCAAAGGCGTCAACGGCATCAGCAGCCGGCGGCGCCCTGCCCTGGCATCCTGGACCCAGCGCGAGGGCAAGACGCTCTATATCCCGCGCTTGGAGTGGCCAGTTGCTGCAGGCGAGACGACAACGACAGCGCCAGCGACAACGATAGCGACACCGAGCACCGCAGACGCCGAAACCGGCAGCACGGCTAGCGGCAGCAGCAGCGGTGGTCTCCAGGAAGAGGCGTCGCGGTACGACACGACAGTCAAGCTGTTTTTTCCTGCCGGGCGCACTGCCGGTGGAGGCGCGTGCACAGTACGCGGAGGAGGCGCTGGGGCTCGTGTTCCGCGAGCTCGGCGTGGAGAGTGTCGACCTGCTTGTGCTGTCGTTCCCGGGCATGTCGTTTGAGGGCGACTGCGAGTGGGAGGCCGACAAGATCAACGCGAAGCAGGGCAACGACGACGACGAGGCGGCTACGTGGGCGGCCGCGGCCGAGACGCTGTACAAAAGCCGGCAAGGTACGGCGGCTGGGCGTAGCCGAGTTTGGCAGCGAGAAGCTGGCGCGGTTCGTGGCGCGCGTGGGCGTGCCGGCCGTCGACCAGATCAACATTCACAACTGCTGCAACGTGCCGCCACCGCTGATGGCGCTGGCCAAGGACAAGGGCATTGAGCTGCTGGTGCACACGGACTGTACCGACATTCTGCCGCCGGGCACGCTGCGTGAGCTGCTAGGCCAGGGACCGCAGGGTGCGGGCGTGCTGGTGGACGAGGACGGTACCACCACCAGCAGCAATGGCAGTGCCACGCCTCCCCGGCCGACGCGCTGCGTGGCGACCTGACGCCGCAGTGGGTGGTCAAGTACACGGCCGTTGTGCGGGACCGCGGCGTGATTGAAAACAAGGGCTACTTTGCAGGTGCCCTGCTCCACGACGAGTGATTCTCTCGTTTCTCTCGTTTTTTTTTTATTTTATTTCGGCACATGTCTTTTTCGTCTGTTTCTTTTTTTTTGGCGTTGAATTTCTCTCACATGGCGACCCATACTACATTTGGTCTTATTTTCTTGTACCGATCTTGATGATGCTTTATGCTCTCTACATGGACATTCTCTGCGTCCGTGGTGGTTCCAGCGTTGCTTTGCCTCTTCCTTTTTGCCGTCTTTTGGCCCCATTCTACGATATATATATATATTTGGATAGCAGATATAATGATCTTGTTCTTTCTCGTTCTGCACCGTGATGCCACGTGTCGTATGAATTGATAATATCAAGTTGGAAATACCCATTCGCTAACCAAAAACGCCAATAACCCATGCCGTTGTCCCGAATTCGTTTCTCTTCTCTTTCTTTTACTGTTCGCCTCTTTCCTCCCCTCATCCTAGCATACTCCGCTTGCGGCCACGCATGCGCACGTCTTCGAGCTTGCGCAGCACCGGAAGCGACTGCTTGAATGTCTTGCCGTACTCCTTGATCACCTCCTCGAACAGCGCCTCCGCCCGCGGATGCGTGCTGCCAAACGCCCGCTCCAGCACGTACAGGTCGACAGCACGGTCCTCGTCCGACGAGCTCTGGCTCGCCAGGCCAAAGTCGATGATGACAATCTCGCCCTCCAGATCTGCCTTTTTTGTCCTCGCTCCGCTCGCATCGTCGTCGTCGTCGTCGTCATCTCCCCGCAGCATCAGGTTGCTCGTCGTCAGGTCGCCGTGCACGATGCCCGCCCGGTGCAGACTGCCAACGGCCGCGCCCATGCGCTGCAACAGTGCTTTGAGGCTGGCATCGGCCCGCAGCTGCTTGAGGTCCTGCTCGTCGCCCGCGGCGGCCTGGGGCACCGTCGTGGCCAACCATGCATTCAGCCGCGCGCGCACAGGGCCGCCCGTGATCCACTCCGTCAGCAGGCTGCCGCCGTTGGTCCTGGCGGCACCGTTGGCTGCGACCGATTCTTCCTCGACGTCGACGGCATACAGGGCGGGAACGGGCACGGCCTCGCGGCGGCACTTGTGCAGGATACGGGCCTCGGCCAGGATGCGCTGGCGGGTGAGGCGGGCATCGAGGACGGGATGGCGGTAGGCCTTGGGCGGGCGGTACTTGAGGGCGCAGGGGCGCTCGGGGAGAGGTAGGTGGTACGGTAGACGCGCGCTTCGGCGCCCTGGGCGACGAGGGCAGGAGGGTTGGGTGCGGCGGCAGGATCGGACGTCGTCGTCGCCGTCGAGGCTGCTGCTTCTTGTGACTGGAAAGCCAGGATGCGCGGCAGCGGAAAGGGCGCCAGCTGCGGCGCTGGAGGCTTCTCGGGTGCTGTCATGGTGTTGGCAAGGGTCTGTCCGTGGACGAGATAGAAGAGATGGTCGAGGAATGTAGATTGCGCGGGGGAGGGGGGTCGTCTCGACTGAGTGGCACTTTGTGATCTCGAGAGATCTTCGAGATGGAGGTTGGTTTTTGGTGGGACAAAGGTTCAGAGGCCAAAAAGGTGGGGCTCGCCTGTTTTTGCGCTGGGCGGCGACAAGACGAGAAACCCCAAGACCCCACAATTAGGCGGTCAGCGTGGTTGGAAGGCGCCCTTGGCACATTCCTGCCCACTAGAAGCCCTGTAACCTGCAATAGCAGCAGGCACATAAGCTTCTTTTCTTCTTTTTCCTGTTCCTGTTCTTGTTCTTCCCTCCCTTTCAGCTGTCTCAGACGGAGAGGGACGCACGCGGACCGCACTGACTGGCGCTGAAGCTGCATTTTTGTGCGTTTTCTTCTGGCGTTCCCGCCCCCCATCCGTCCGCCCTCCCACACCCTGGAGGGAGTGATCTGCTGTGCGGCCGCACTGCAGCGGACAGATTGATGAACTGCAGGACTCACCTGCAAGGGACGAGGCAAGGGAGCGACGCGAGCGAGGAGAGGGCAGCTCCTGGTGGGTGTGCCTGGACGGGACGGGAAGAGGGGGATGGAGAGCGGGATCGGGGAACGCAAGAACGAGGACCCTGAGATGACGACAATGACGATATCGACGGCGGCAGCTCAGACACAGAGCACGACGTATTTGTACAGTGTGCCGGCTCCGGCGAGCGCAAACGATGTGTAGCACGACCTGGGCGTCATAACGGCTGCTGCTCGTATGTGGGATGTACGGGCAATGCGCAGACCAGCCTTTGCGAACACTGGCACTCCCGTACGAATCCGCATTCGCGAGAGGTAGCAGGATTCCGGGGCCGGCGTGACTGCTCGACAACAGGCGATCGTCCACAGACAACGGGCAACAGAATCGACGCGATGGAATCGGTACGAGGTGCATCCGTCAGACGGGCCAGCATAAGATACGCAGCACATAAGATACATCTCGTGGTCTCTCCTTCTCGTTTCTCTCTAGCGCATTGGCTGCAGACCTGGCCCAACGCACGGCGGCCCAACAAAACGACAGGCGGAGAGAATAGAGACCGAGAGAGGCCCCAGCCGCATGGAGCCATGCACTTGTCTCATGCACCCAAGACACGCGAGAAGAAGCAAGGCAAAGAGGAACAAAAAGGGACTCCTCAACACAACACGCCGACGTTCGCATCATCCGTCCCCGCTATCCTGCAGTTCATAGGGGGCCAGGGCCCGTTTGGCTGGCTGGCTGGCTGGTGGAGATGGACATGTAGCCAATCGGTCCAGGGTGGAGTGATGAGGACAGGACGAAATAAGAGGACAGTCGATGGCAAACGCTCTAAACTGGCCAGTTGGCGGCCCAGGAGTCGAGCGCATTTGCCCACGCTCCTGGACAGGACGGCCAAAGCCGCCAATAGCAATGCCCCAGGCAGAGGGACCCAGTTGAGAGGATCGCAAACACGCGGTGTGTTTGAGACACGCCTTTTGCAGTGTCGTCTTTTGTTTGTCCTGGCCTCGACGATGCCTCGCTTCTGCTGCAGGCGGTCAAGCCCCGGTGGCGGGGGCAAGGTCGCGGGAACGGTCAACGCCCAGGTTCATTTAATTTGGAGGAGCGAGGAAATGAACAGAGAAGCGAAAGGCGTAAAAAAGGAGAGCATTGCAAGGCATCTCGCGAAAAGCGACAGAAAAAGGAAATTGCCCCCCGAAAGAGACACGATTCACTTTTGGTGTCTCTCCCAGCCGCGCTTGCCTCCTTGCTTCTACCAGCTTCCTCACACGTATTCGTATTTCCTTCTGTTCGGTGTTCGCATCCAATTGCATTCAGTCAGAACAGAAGACGCCGTCAACACTGCGCTGAGGAATAATAGTCCACGCCGTCGCCCTTTCACCGGGCCTATCCGCCGCTCCCGCCTAGTTCGTTGTCGTCACCTGCCATCTGCCAACTGCACCTGCCCTCTTTACCTCTTTTCTGTTGTCGCTGCTGCACTTTTCCCGCTCGCTCTTGCCCTGGCGCCTGGGTCCTCGCGTGCCTTCCTATTTTTGCCTCCCCCGTCGCTTTTTGCGCCAGGCCGGGCTAGTCGCTGCCACTCTTATACAAAATAGTCAACCCCCCCTCCTTCGTGCAGCAGCGCACATGCAGCCCACCTGCATCGTTCGCACCTGCCCTCCCACTTGCAGTTTCCCTTTCCTCTCCTTCACCTCCTCCTTCTCTTTCCCTCTCTCTGTCGTTCCTTCCCTTTCTTCCTGTAATTCGATATCCGTTCCTGCCGTTTTGCTGCACATACCGCCGCCGCATGGGAAACCGCTTATTCTGCCGTATTTACTTTGACCGTCGTTCCTGCCCCATTCTGGCATGAGCCTCGACAAACCTCTCACACCGAACCTCTTCCACTTTCTGATCCTCTAACTCTCCCTCTCAACAACAACACCAACAACACACGACAGCCACGACAGCCGGTGTATACGAAACACCGTGCACCCCCGCCCCCAGCAGCACCAACGCCATGTCGTCCGACTCGGCCACGCGCCAGTGGACGCTGGTACTGGTGCTGACCGCTCTTTTCCTGTCGCTCGTCGTTGTCGGCCAAATCCTGGCCCGCTACGGCGCCGCCTACTGGGCCGCTCCGCGCGAGATTGCCGCACTGCTCGACTCGGCCGACTCGTCGCTGCAAGAGAACGAAAGCTACGACCGCGACGTGGCCAAGGTCGCCCGCCGCGACGACAAGATCCGCCTCGGCCGCTTGCTGGGCGAGATCCAGCGCGCTGGCGACGACCTGCGCGAGGACCTCAACAGTGTCCTCGTCATGCCCCGGCCACAGGATGCAGACGGTAGCAACCACGACGCCGACTATGGCAACGGACGCCTGGTGTGCTCGGAAAAGCCCTCGTTTGACGACCGGCGGCCACGGGGACTCGAGCGGAGGCGAGCAACGGCAGCAAGGACCGGCCCTTCATTCTCATCATCATCATCGTTGCGCGTCCCTCCAGCAGCAGTGACCACATGCCGTCCTGTCCCTCGCCCAAGCTCAGAGCCTCGGCGCGCATTCTCTGGGCGTCGAAGCGCACGCATCTTGAGGAGCGCCTGCGCCGCCTCGACCTCTTGCGCATGCGCTTCCTCGTCGTCTACATGAGCATTGTGGCCGCCACCGCCACTGCAGCCGCCGAAACGAGTGGAGAAGAGCGCCGAGAAGAGCGCCGAGATGGCCACCTCGACGGCCGCAAGAGCCACGGTGACCTCGGCCGCGAGTCGCAGCAGCAGCAGTAGCAGCGGCCGCAGCAGCTGCGGCAGCTCCTCCTGCAGCAGCTCCGGCAGCTCGGCCGCCAACAGCCCCCTCATCAGCGCAGTCCGGTCGATGCCGGCATCACCTCTATCCCCAACAAAGACAACAGCATCCATCGTCGCAGCATCGATTGCGGCCGCTGCGGCCGCTGCCCTCGCCGCCGGAGACACAGACGACCAGTACTACCCAGCCTCCCTACCAGCATGCCCAGCTCGCCCAGCTCGCCTGGACTGGGCCAGCCACACCCTTTCCTCCGCAGCATCCAGCAAAAAGTACTGGCACCGCCTCGGCAACCGCCATCACCACCCTCTACACCCAACGCCGGCCCCAGCAAGACCGGCGAGTTCGCCGACGACCCGCATCGCAAGCCGCCCACACGTCGCGTGGCACGCTCGGTATCCGTCCTCCCGATGCAACTCCCGAAAACAACCACCGTGCTGGGTGGATGGGCGTCGTGCAGGAGCTGCAGCGGTCACCGCTCCTTCACAAACGGCACACATCCATTGAAATGTCCATGGCCCGCCGGTGACAACGACAGGCGGGTGCATCCTGCGGCCATGCATCAGCGACTATCTCATGACATCTTTTTTCCCTCGTCATTTTACGACGATCGTATTTATCTTATTCTTTATTACGACTTGAATGATCATCCGCCAAATCAACGGCGGCATTGACTGCATATATCAATCAGGAACGCTATTCTTTATTAATGCAAGCGAGAGCACGACAACACGGCGGACACGAGGATCTATTTTAAACGGCGCAAGAAACACGAAACACAAATTTCACGAACAAACACAACAACACGGCGTTCTGGCTATTTCAACAAACCACCATGGGCCTTTATTTAATCCCTTTTCTTTTTATTTTGTTTTCGCTTCGTTTTGGACGAACCTATTACGGCAAATACGCTCATCCACTGAGCACATGCATTTTACGAGTTCAAAGGTTTTTTGCGGCCGCGGAACAAGCTCAACAAGTCACAGTTTTTGCGGGCTGCTCGGCTGCAACGTATGACAACTTTTTCCCTTCCCCTGTTGCTCCTCCTATTTAATGTACGACGTCACACGGGACAGTGCCTAGAGACCGGCTTGGGGTGGCACAAAAGCGGCTGCCTTTCCCGTTCCAATCTGCCTGCCTCGAGCCTGCAATGCTCTTTGCCACCCTTGTCGTCTTTTTTTTTGTTTTGCTTCTTCTCATTCTTATTTGTTAATTTATATGGCGGATCATAGTTGGCCACATATATGCCTATTTATTTGTAGCTCACAGGGTCGGTTTGGTGGTTTCTGGTTTGGTTCTGGTTTTGGCTTCCGGTCGATTTGACCAAGCCCAATTTGTATGTATTGATTTTAAACGGTCGGGAGGTGCGTTGCTGGCAAAGGTTTTGCTGTCTCTCTTCTTAGGGACTCCTTTTTAGTCTTTGCTATTCGTCCCCCCATCTTGGTTTTGTACGGACTCGGGTCATTTGGCACAGAAAAAGATACCCCTTTTTTCATATTTCCACAGCATGATTGCACTCTTTTTGCGCCAGCTTTTTAACACGCCTCGAGACGGGTACATACGTTGCACTTTCTTACTCTTTCTTGCGGCCCGACATTATCTGAGAGCCACAGGAACACCTGTTTCTGTTTGGTTGTCCCGGTTCATCCAGGGCCGTCTTTATGTGTGTGTGTATATATATATATCACTTTGCCTGGTTATACAAGCGGCACAGGCACACTCAATGAATTGTTTCTCGTGAATCGTCAAGTTTTATCCTTGGGATATATGTAATTGCGGCCCTTAAAGTACTGAGTAAAGTCGAGAAAGACGCATTTCGGTGGAATTCTCTTTTTTCCATCCTCACTGTTCGTCTTTGCACGCTGCTATATTAGACCACAGCCCTTTAATGGCCTGCATGCGGACCCGTGCCGTTTTTCTCGCCAACTGTCAAATGTTTTAGTAAAATAAATAGAAAGGAAGAAAAAAAGAAAAGAAAAAAACTCATAGTTTGTTAGACAACAGGACGTCCCAGAAATACATACCATCGAGCGCAACCAGGAACCGCTCACGCAGTTGTAGCAAGCAATCTGAACTGTCAGCTCTCTAATCGTTATAACAGTAGGAGAGAAGAAGAAAAGAAGGGAAAAGGAAAAAAGAACGCACCACGCCCGTCAGCTCAACAACCTGCCGCTCGTTGAAGAGCGTCCGCAGGTGCGCAAAACGTCGCATCCGCCACCTCCACGTTGCGCGTCATCTCGTCCGCGTAGACCAGCAGCGGCCCACTGCAGCGCCGTCAGCGAGCCGGCGTCGACGGCGGCAGTGTCGTTGAGAGGAGAAGGGCGTCTCCTGGAGCACGACCGCCAGGCCGGCGTCCGACACGCCGGCCGCCTGGGCCAGCGGCGCATGGTGGCCCCACTCATACCAGGCGCGTTGACGGCAGCAACACGGCTGACGGCGAGCTCGCGCAGGTCGGCCGTGATGCTGTGGGTCTGGGTGCGGATGGCGCCCAGAAAGCTGTTCCAGCCGTCGGCGACAGGGGGGGGTGTGCAGCAGGGCGAGGTCGAGGGGCTGCAGCGGGCGGGGAGCGCGGCGGGCGGCGATGCGGCCGACGACGGCAGCCTCGGCCGGGTCCTCAAACGAGGGCGGGTTGGCAGTGTACGGGATGCGCATTGTGGTGGTCGTGAGGTAGACGGGAAATGACGGGGGCAGAGGCGTGGAAAAGCAAAGAGAAAGAATGAAAGAAGAGAAAACAGTTGTTAAAGATCTGGATCTTGTGAGAAATCGGCTTTCTTTAAATCGGCGGCGATGAGCCGTCTGCAGTTGCCGAGCCGTCGAGTGACGTTTCAAGCTTCTGGCGCTTTGGGTTTCCCCCGTAGTCGTCTCCAACTTGTTACCCTCCCAAAGGCTCCTGAACCTTGGGGTGACGGAGAAACTCCGTGGCCAACGGCCTAGCAGCCACGAACCAGTGCCGTTTTCGCCGATCCTCGGCAATGTCGCCCGTGCTTTTCGTGTTAGTCTGTGAGAACGTTTATCCGCCGATTGGGGCGACATCCAGTGTAAGTGCGGAATTAGGCAGTTTCGAAGGAAGAAAAACGTAATCATAGTATTCAAAGTCCAAATGTTTATAAATATATAAAATGAACAAAAATAGAATCAAGAATAAATAAATTTAACCGTGCTTTTTTCCCTCCTCATTAACCAGCTCCTCGCCAGCACACCTATGTGGGCGTCGGTTGCGGCTGGCGCCACATAGGGCTGGAGATAGTTGTACGGTCGCGGATGTGTGTCGTAGTACTTGTCGTACTCGAGCAGCGCAAAGCCCGGGTCCAGCGGCGCAATTGCGCTCGGCCAGCACGGGTTCGCGCCCAGACCGTCGTCGGCCGAGGGCGGCGGGCCCCAGCTGCTGATAGTAACGCTGGTCGATGGTGATGGCGGCCACGGTCTGCACGAGTTCGTGTCGTGTTTCATGTTCTTGCTGGGCGAGCGGGCGACGCGGTCCTGGAACTCGCGGTCCGACGGCGCCTGGACGGGGCCGTTGAAGCACGCGCCGCGCCACATTTGGCCGGCCTTTTGCTTCTGCGTGCCGGGCACAAAGCGCACGAGCTGGCCCTGGCGGTTGAGGCCGCTGTCGACAAAAGGCCGGGTCCTTGTCGTTCAGCAAGTACGTGCGGGCGGGTTTACTTCGTCAGGGATCGCAACTTGGGCCACTGCGGTACTGTTTGTCCTGCCAGCCTTTGCCCTGTGCTGGGAAGCTCCAGCCGTTTGTGGCCTCGGCGTCCTGGCGATGTTTCGTGCTGGCAGCCTCTTGCGGGCAGGTCAGCGTCGCGTACTGCGGTTCTCGCGGATGACTGAGCTGTAGTGGTAGCAGGCCTGGGTCCAGGCCGCGTCGCAGTGTTTGGCCACCTGGGTGCGGACGGCGTTGGGCGCGTAGACGAGCGACGTGACAATCATCTCGTCCGTCTTGACGACGTTGTTGACGCAGGACAGCTTGCGCAGCGTGTTCTTGCCGGCGCCGAGACGCTGCGTCTCCTTGCCCTTGGGGATCTTGCACTTCTTCTTGGTTCTTGCAGTTGGGCGAGGTGGCGTCCGTGTCGTCGACGTAAGTACTCGTCGTCGTAGAACTCGTACTCGCCGTCTGCATCTGCCGTCATCACAGAGGAGTCCTTCCTTGCGCGGCCGCATTGTCGCCACCGAGCCGTCGGGGCCAGTCGACGTCATGGGGTTGGCGCCGATGCCGCGCCGCCGGCAGACCTTGGCCCGAGGTGCCGGGCACGCCGTCGGCTTGCCGGTGGGTTTCCCGGTAGGCTTGCCTGTCGGCTTGTCAGTCGGCTTGTCAGTCGGTTTGTGGGCTTTCCGGTGGGCTTGTCTGTCGGCTTGTGGGCTTGGGCTCGTTGGACGTGGGCCGCAGTTTGGACTGGTCGTTCGGGTTCCCGTCGTCGCGCGGCGGCCGCTTTCCCTTGGGAATGTTCTTGGGGCCCTTGAAGCCGGTCACCGCGTCCCCGACTTCGCCCAGAATGCCAAACCACCTTCTTGATGTCGTCGGGCAACGAGGTCCGTGTTGCCGCAGGGGCTGAGCCACCAGTCAAAGGCGCCCTGAGGGTCTTGGTCGTTGGGGTACACGTAGTTGATGATCTGGGCCGCTGTGGTCACGGCATCCAGGCCGGCCGAAAGCTCGCCGCCCGTAAAGATGGCCGAACCGACGTCGAGCACCAGCTTGAGCGTGGACATGATCAAGTAGCAGCCCAGCTCGGCAATAATCGGCAGCGCCTCGAGCACGTCGTTGGCAATCTCATTGACCAGGTAGTTGTCGCAGTTGCAAGTGCCGGAAACAACCCGCGAGGGAAGGCCCGAGATCTTCTGCCAGGGAATGGGCTTGTCGAGCGGGAAGTTGCCGACGCCGTTGCCAACCATTGTCACCATTACCATCGTCGCTGTCGTCGTCGACCATGGTGACGAGGGGTGTTGTGCACACATCGTCCGGGCAATAGCCGTACGTGCAGGCAAACTTGCACATCTTGTTGATGTCAACACCCTGCTCGTTCCACGCGATAATGTCTGTCTTGGCCGCGGCGTTCTTGACGGCCGGCAGCGGATCCAGTGTGCCGCGCTCCGTGTAGTAGCACAGCGACGTTGGCAGAAGCCCAGATCGCACGTAACTTGCACAGATCGCCCGTGTTCCACGTCAGGTCGTCGCCGGCAATGCAGCCCTCTTGACCGGCGGCCGGGCGGTCGTCTGACATGTCGTCCATGTCGTCGGCTGTGAACGCCTGAAGATCAATAGCCCAGTTGACGGTGCCGGCAAAGTTGAGGTTCAGCCACGAGGCGCGCCGCGGCGGTCGGCCGTCATGGGAGTCATGTAGGCCGTGTAGTCGCCGTTGTAGAGCATGACGTCGGTGTCGCTGGTGCCATCGTACAGCGACTGCGCGCCCTCGCTGATGAGCTCGTTGATCTCGGCATTGGAGATTTAGCCGGCGGTCTGCGTACAGCGGCCGGGTTGTGGCATAGGACTTGTTGCGCGAGCCAGTGAACTCGCACATCGGGCCCCAACAGCCGTTCAGGCCATGTGCAGCGACCGGCCGTAGCTGGCCTCGCCGACGACGACCTTGTTGTTTGGCAACGCCAGCCTTTGTAACTGGGTGTGTTAGTGGATGAGAGAAAACAGAACAAAAGGAAATAAGATGAAAAAAAAGGAGGAGACCTACTGATGGAGAGCGAGTTCTTGGTCTCGGTCAAGTTGACTGTCTCGTTAGTTTTGAACTTGGTTTGTTGTTGATAAAAAGGGGGGGAAGAAAACAAAAAAGGGGCCTACCATGACTCCTGATGCACTTTCCGGAGGCACACGAATCAAAGCCATTGGGGTTGCCATAGTCCCACTGGCCGTGCAGGTCGTTATGTCATAAAGACAATGTAGTCAATGGCTTTGCTGATGCGGTCGATGGGGAACGGCTTGAGATACCAGTACGACGCAGGCGCGGCAATGGACAGCGACTTGCCCGTGCCCAGCTTCTGCTTCATAGTGATCAAAAACTTGAGGTAGTTGATGCCGTCGCCCTTTTGGCCAATAGGCTGGCCGTTGGCAAAGATACCGGTGCCGCCGGGTACTCCCAGTCAAAGTCGACGCCGTCGATGCCCTCGTCCGTGACAAACTTGAGCACGTTGGCCGCAAAGGCGTCACGGTTGTCGAGGATGGCCTTGCGCATGATGTTGAACGTGGCCGCGTCCGTCGAGAAGGACCAGCCGCCAAAGGAGACGATGCGCTTGACTCCATCCAGGGCCTTGAAATCTGCCCACTGCTTGTCCGTGTCGTTGAGTTGACGGGCTTGAGCGTGTCCGGGTCAATGCCCGCAAAGGCCCAGTGGATGTGCGTGTAGACGCCGCCCACATTGGCGTCCCTGGCCTCCATGCGCAGGCACTTGCGGTCCATGCCAAACGCCTCGTAGTAGCCACGCGCATCGGCGTCGCGGGGCCGTCCGAGTTCCGATTGATTGGTCGCGGCCGCAGTTGGGAGATGCACGTGCTCTGAAAGCTCTTGTCCTTGGCGCCCGGTCCGCCGCCGCCGGGCGGCTTGTGGATCTCACAGTGCTCGGGAAGACACCGCAAAAGCCCCATTTGCTGCAGCATGCGTTGAGCGGGCAGGGGTTGAGGTCGGCCATGGAGGTGGACGCGTTCTTGGGCATGGTGGTACCGGGAAGCGCAGGCCACACTCGACGCCCTGCTGCGGAGGCGGCAGCTGTGCACGGCCGGCGCTGAGGCACATGTTGTTGCCGTACATCATGCCGGTGCAGTCGGTCCACTGCCACGTCTGGTTGGCGTTCCATTTTTCAATGTCGGCCACCTTGAGGCCGTACTTTTTAGCCAGCGACGAGCACGTGTCCTGCTTCTGGATCACGTATTTGGCACAGGTGCCGTCGGCATTCTCTGCGGGCGCCGCAGCCACGGCCGAAGCTGCCTTGCTGCCGTCGCCCTCGCTGTCGCTGCGGCCGCGCATCGCATCCCGTGAACCCGCAAACCGGCGATTCACGGGCTGCGTACTGGTTGCCGGCAGTGCATCGCTGGGCTGGGGCTGAGGTCCACCACTTGTGCCTGGACAGAGGATGCATCTTCCGTCTGGAGACTGGCGCCACCCAGAGAGGAGACGCAGTCACCACTCGCCCAGGATGCAACGGCCTGCTGTGCCAGAGACGCGTCACCCGTGGTGTCCACGGTGATACGACAATCTGCTCGGCCGTCCACATCCGTGTGCTATGGCATGCTGGCCCCCGACGGCAATGCCGGGTCTTGCGGTGCTGCCGCACGGAGAACTGCATCAGCAGCGGCTCGTCGCAGCGCTGCAGCTGGTCTGGCGTCCAGTAACGGACCCAGGAGAAGACGTTTGCATAGTCACTGCAGGGCAGCGGGCACGCGTGAAAGTCGGGCGAAGTATGTGAAGCCCTCGTTGAGCGGCGCCGCGTCAAGGCCGTCAAGCAGATGATTGAGCGAAGCTAGAGAGGTGTCCGGCTATCTGCTGAGTCTGTGGCGGCCGTGGCGGCGGCGACGTGGCCGGTGAGGGTGAAGAGGAGGACAAGAGCAGCCCTTATGCAGCAGATGCTGCATAGGGCGGCTGCTTGGCATACACGAATGAGGAAGCCGGCATTATTGACAAGAGCGGGGGAAAACGCACAGGGAAGGAAGCGGCGGGACGAGGAGATGCTGGTCGTGCCTTCCTCTCTGGGATACATCGCCATCTACGTGGGCAGGCTCCTTCTGCATTTATATCGCTTGCCCCTTTTGCTCTCTCATCTGCATCGCCATCTTCACAGCTACCGCCCAAAGCTTGCGTCTTTCTGCATCGCATCACGTCCACTTGCCTCCCGACTTCCTCTGCAAAAGTTTCTCGCGCGGATACAGCGTGATCCTTCCGGGCCGGCAGACGCGCCGTTCATAATCGTGATATTGGGCCCCAGGTCCTCGATGCCTCCTCAGAACGAATAAAGGAGCAGAAAATGAGACGATTCGATCTTGTATCTCCTAAACGGCAGACGACAGATGAAAGACGACAGATGACAGATGACAAAACGACAGACGCCATGCCACCCTCTCCTCCCTCGCTCGCTGCCGGCCAGAGATTGCGTGGCTCATGAGAGATTGGCATAAGAGATTGAAAGGATGCGATTGCTCATTTGGAGACACTGCAGGGAGCAGCCTCCTTTCGATTTCCCTTTCCATTTGAAAAGCAAAAGGCAGTGAGACGAGCAAGGCCCCTCTCGTTGCGGCACACGTGCGGGGCCACACGTGCGGCACAAGCTGTCTCTGGCGGTCGAAGTTCGAGTTGCCATGCCTCCCGGCCAGGCTCCTCGGCATTCGTTCGCGGTCTCCCGGCTAATCGGTCTGGGGTCCTTTACTATTTAGGTTCAGTCTTACCGGCGGGCTCGCCCCGTCGCTGAGCGGTGCACTTTTTTTTGTTTCTGTTTCTGTTTCTGTTTCTGTTTCTGTTTCTGTTTCTGTTTCTGTTTCTGTTTCTGTTTCTGTTTCTGTTTCTGTTTCTCGCATGAGAACTCGCACACTCAGAAGCTGTCCGGCGCGTGCCGCCATTTCAGGCTCTTTCTTTGGGCCCCCTCAGCCAGCCCCCTTTTTTGATTCGATGTTCTCTCCATCCTTGTCTGCTTGTTCCATTTGCCAAACATAACACTGTGCCGTGGCAATTCTTGGCGTTTGCCTGTTTTATCTCGTCTTTGCCATTTTCACTCATTTTCACTCGTTCTCATTCTCCCCGTTTCTCGGATACCATATTCATCATTTTTCCTTCCCTCTTCGTCTTTCCTTTCTTCTTTCTCTTTTCCCCACTATCACCTGCAGGTAAAAACAAGTCTCTGCCTCTTTTTCATTAACCGTCTCTCCAATAGATTCCCTACGGGAACACACAACACACACACAACACACACACACACACAGTCCGCCCATTGGGAAATCGACGAACATCGCGTACTCGCGGGACGAGTTGCGTCCAGGCGGTTTGGCGACTATTACCGCTTCCTGACGCAAAATGTACCTCGACGACGGAACTTTTGTCTACCCACCGACGACGGCAACGGCTGGCCCTCCATCAACAAGGAAGAACCTCCGCCGACGTCAACAAGGACGAGACCGTGTTGGACGTCCTGCGCCACCTTGCCGTTACGTGCGCGAGGATCCCTTGGGAGGCGGCAGCGAGAACGACTTCCCAGGTCGCCCCCTTTACGCACATTACCGAATGGCCTGCCAGCGCCAACTACATTGCTCGCGGCCCGGTACGACGGCGAGTCTCTCAAGATGGCCACGGAGGGCGCCGCAGCTGTGCGACGTCATTTCCCCGCACGTTGTTGGACTGACGGCCGGCCCGCCGAAGAACAACATCTTTGTCGTCGACACGGAGCTCGACATTGTGCTGTGGCTCGAATCGCCCCAGCGAGGTGTTCACGGCCAGCCTCGAATCACCGCTGCTGCCGCAGGATGTGCGCCCTGTCCGACGACG